>VDFB02071433.1:0-65744 GCA_007258455.2 Sequoia sempervirens | reverse complement strand
CCTTCATGCATCCTGTGGCAAGTTTGGTTGGAGAGGAATCATAGAATTTTCCAAGATAAGAAATTGATGAAGTTCCATTTGTGGTAGTGGTTTCTTGGTATGCTTCAGAGTCTATTTTCACTAAATGTGAGGTTGGAGCTCCTTTAGATGCTAGGGAGGATACAGTTTTGTAGGGTTTGGGTCTACATAGATTGAGTTCTAGGAAGATTGGTCCAAAAAGGGGGAGACATCCCAGCAGGAAAATCTAGTGAGATGGCAAATGGTCTTCGCCTCTTGATGGGGTCTTGAAAATTAATGCTATTGGTTCTTCCAGGGGTAATCTTGGCCATGTTGGTGTGGAAGGTGTGGGGAGAGATAGCTCAGGGGCTAATCTCTTCCTTCCTCTTTTACAAATACCAAGGTTTCCAATCCAATAATTCCATGGTGGCTCTAGTGATTCTTATTGCTCTAGAAAAGGTGTGTGCTCTTAGCTAGTGAAAGGTTATTTGTGAATTAGACTCCCAAATTGTGATTAATTTTCTACACAAACATAGCTTTGATAGGGTGAATTGGCAATTGATTTTGATTGTGCAACAGATTCAACAATTATGCATTTCGTTGGAGGTGGTGTCCTTCACTCATATTTCGAGGGAATGGAACAATGTTAATGATTGTTTATCTAAATGGGATTTGGAATTTGGGGAGGATTTGAAGGTTGATGATTCAGAGCATCTTATTGGTGAGTGTACCCAAATATTGAGGATGTTAGTTAATGAGGATATTCTTGGTCCTTGAACCAACTCTTGTGTTTCTGGTTTGGAGGACTTGTTGTTCTAGGTTGGTTGGTTGCCTTTTGGGCTTTGTTTGTTTTGATATTTCTCCTTGTATTCTTGTCTCTTCTTTGATTGAATAAATTTTTACCCTTTTTTTTCAAAAAAAAAAACTCATCAATCCCTAGCTCTCTCAAATCTAAAATCCTTCTCCTCACACACATTCCAACATCATACCTACTCTAATACCATTTGATGCAGTCAAGATTAGGGGGCCTTATCAAACTACCCAATCTTGCAGCTTTAACATCTCATTGAACCCACATTCTTGCACACATATCAAGGATAACATATATTTTGTAACAAAATTTGAAACATATCACTTTATATGTACACCCATACAAAAAAAATTCTCAAGAACAATTACATAGAGTGAGGACTTCATGCCTTCAAATCTTCAAAGTCTCTTGCCTTCAAATTTTTTGGCTTCACTCCTCTTTGTAAATTTTATTTTTCCCTTCATCCTACAGCTCTCATGGCTTCCTTAAACACATAAAACACACCTACAACTTTTTTCTTCTCTTCTTCTATCCCTCCTCTCTTAGAAAGATAATTTTCCACACTTTCCTTCATGCAATTCACAAGAGCAACCTGAAAATTCTTTCCTCAATCTTGTTGTTTCTAATATCTACCTCTTGACACCATTAAAATCTATATTTTTAGAGGTTTTAAACTATGTGAAACACCAAAAAGTGGTTTCCAAATCTTCTCTTTCATTGACCCTTAAAATTCCTGCAAAAAAATGAAATAAAACATAGTTTGTTGCTTCCAAAAGTGCCATTAAAAGTTGTTGTACCATATCCAACATCTTTCTTTTGTATATGCCTTTGAAAAGAATAAAATAAATAACCAAGTCATGCTCATTCACCCAAAATTGGAAATTGAAGATTCACTAAATTGTTTTCCAAAAATCACTAGTTTTTTCCCCATTCTAGGAACCAAAATTTAAAAAATTAAGACAATAATGGAATGCCAAGAATCACTTGTGTTATGAACACTTCCTTAGGCATCCAAATTGAGAAAATTAATTATTGTTTATTAATTTTCCTTCAAAATCCCCTTCCACCAAGGTAAATGGACCATTTCCACCCCTAGAACCTTGAAATTGTGTAATATAATAATTTTGCAAATCACTTTAAACACCTTGATTTGGCTTGATGTATGAAATGGAAATAAAGTCCTCAAAAATTAATATTTATATCCTTACAAAACTTCACTTATGCTCTTTAATCTCAAACCTACACAAAAAGTGCAAAAGATTGAACATGAAAAGACAATATTTTTTGTTGATGCAATAGTGCTTGTGAGCTTGGATGCTCCCGTATCAGTTAGGGTTAAGATTAGGATTAATATTAGGGTTAAAATTAGGATTATAATTAAAATTAAATAAAAATATCTCTTCAAATAAAATATAGATAAATAATAAATGTATATTATTTTAAAAAATATCATTGTTGTGGTTTTTCATTTATTTTATATTTATTTTATTAACTTCCAAATTATTTAAGAATTAAATTATTTTATATACTTATGAATTATTTTACTTTGAACACACTCAATTTCAATTGTGTTAGTCTTAATTGCACCTCATATGAATCAAACTTGGGGTCAAAGTCAAATCTAACAACTATAATTTTCACTATCCTACTAACATTGGAATAAATTAAGCTTACAATAATTTATTGATCTCAAATTACTATTGACTGGCATAGGACTAATTTATCAAGTAAATAACTCATTTTTTACCTACCTTGAAATTGACAACAAATACATTCATTACAATACTACAAAGGAAAATACTAGCCACTACGCGACACTTGTATAATAATGGGCATCTTTTACCTCTTTATAAGAGCGAATTTGCATCCCCTATGCAAATCCCCTTTTTTCCCTTATCCACCTTAGAAAACCAAGTTCGAAGGCTTAATTCCACTTAAGCCCGTTGTTGGTGGTCCACTTGGTGCCTGTTTTGAGCGTCAATGGGGGCGTTTTTGTCAGGGACACCCGCGCGGTGCACAAATGTTAGCGCGGAGCGCTTACGTCCCTAGAAGATTCTTGTGGCTGAACCTACAGAGGCATTACACTTCTCATTGGCAGTGAAGTTTTAATGCCCCCTTCGTCCAACCAACCTGAATATGGCCATTTTTCTTCACTCCCTCTTCAAATTCACCCCTTCAACATTCAATCCAAATCTTCAAAACTTTTTCTGAGCTGTTGCACACTTCAACCTTCCATGCTCACACTCTTTTGCATCCATTCTCACAAACTTCAAGCATTCAAGCACACCATTACAACAAACACTTCACTCTTTCACTTTAGTAGAACACGTTTAGGACCACGCCATTGCAACAGAGGCTTGAGTTCCTCTCATTTCTCCTCCAAGCAACCTTGAGTGCTCTTGGTGGAGGTGGTAAGCTTCCCTCTCCTCTCCTCTATCACTTGGTTGAGTATCATAGTACTGCTTTGTAGTGTTTGCATTGTCTTTATTATACTATTTCTTTATCTCGTTTCCTTCATTTTTTGTGGAGGTGGAAACACCTAAATGAGGTTCTGACTGAGGCAGGCCCCTATTCAACCACCCAACATTTTCCCTCTTGATGTGTGTAGGTGTGTGTGTTGCTAGGAAGATCAGATGGTGAATGAATTCCTTGGTGAGATCCTTCCTATTTTCCTTACACTTGCTTTTCTACTTTATAACATTAGAGAAAATTTTATTTACTTGTTTCATTTTGGCCTTTTAGTTGAGTAGCTAGGCTGTTAGTCGTTTTAGTGGGTTCAACCTTGTCTCTGTTGTTGTCTATCCATATGGACGACAATGCACTTTAGAGATGCTAGCATGCCACGCTATCATCTAGAGACTGTGCTTATGTCCTCGTGCAGAGAACTCCCTGAGGCACAAAGTTGAACCTAAAAACTGACTCGCCTAGCCCCACCTTAGAACTCAAGATTGTAGAGTGATTGTAGGACCTCATAATCCTAATCATTCTCATCCTTATACCCTGCACATTGGACTTAGCTGAGGTAAGTTAGGGAAGATTCTTGCATCTTGACCCTCTGTGACTTGGGGTCTTGCACTCAGTGGTCCCCCTCTCTTACATTTTTTGTGAACCTGATGTGAACCAACTCTATTCATCTGTCAATGTTGAGGCTTCCCTTGGGTACTCCATCATTGTTGTGTTCTTGAGTGTTGTGAAAATTTATGAGCATCACAACCCAATGCACAACTTCCGGGCATATCATGAGGAGAAGTGTACGAAACCTCTCAATGGATAGGACAAAGGTCTTGCTTGGTATCTCTACAGGTCTTTTCTCTAGTCTCGTCGTTAGTTTGGTTGTGCAGGAGCAGTTATCAACAAATGAGATGGGATTCGCTAACTAAATTGATCTCGTTCCTACTCCTCCTATGTCTCCCACACCATCATCGGTGGTTGAGCATGAGGCCGTTCAAATCCCTGCTAAATATGTGTTTTCCCTCACTAAAGTGTTGGGAAACCTAGAAAACCATTTGGAAAGAAATTTAAAGATGGCTAGAGTCGCTCGAGTTGTTAGTGAATTAAAGCATATGATGGGTAAAGATCAAACATGCATAGAGCTTCTAATTAGTCTCCTCGGTCTTGCCGAAGTGTGCACTCCTTCAAGCAACCCTAGCTTTGCACAAGGAGTCACCTTTGAAGAACGTGAGGGACAGTTAGGGGTATCAATTCCTCCCACTTCTGTTTACATGGTCAATGTGTTCCCTTCTATCAGTATCCCTTCCATCCTTGAGCGACCTGAAACTATCAAAGTGAATAAGGTCTCATTGGGATTTAGCTTTACCCATTCTGTCACCTTTGGTGGTGGAGGTCTTGGTAGATTGGGTGGTGGAGGCTTTGGTAGTGGCAGTGGATTCAGCAGCAGAGGTGGCGTTGGTGGAGGCGGTTCCGGTGGAGGTCATGGTGATGGTTTCAGCGGAAGGCCCTAATGGCGGTGGTGGATCTGGTAGTGGCTAGTGGAAGTCACACCAACGGTGGCTCTAGAGGAGGTTCCTCTAGCCCTCTATCTTCTAATGACCCTATTCTGAATACTCTACTTTAGAATATGGGCAAGATGCAAAGCCAGTTAGCAAGCCTTTCCCAGGCCTCTACCCAACCTACCTTCCTGCTTTTCTTCTGAAATAGCCCATTGTCGATTGCTATCTTGAACACTCCCTTCCCTCAAGGAATGGAGATCCCTAAATTTGAGAAGTTTGGTGGCAAAGGAGATCCCCAAACGCATGTGTCTGCCTTTAACGCCCTTTGCACTGACTTCTCCCATCATGATGCATTGATGGCTAAACTATTCCCCTAATCTCTCAAGGGCACACACTTGAATGGTACTGTTCCTTGCTAGACAATTCTATTTTCTCATTTGACCAACTTGTAAATCAGTTCCTTAGACAATTCCAAGAAAACATCAGGCCAAAGATGACCTTTCGGATCTTGTCCCATGTAAACAAGGAGATAATGAAAAGATAGCTGACTTCATAGCACGTTATCAAGTGCTCCTTTCACAAATCTCATATCAGCTGCCTAATTCTAACGTGAAAAAGGTGTTCATAGGCAACTTACAAAGGCCTTGGCAAGAGAAGTTTTCCTTGATGAAATACCCTTCTTTCACGCATTTGTGTGCAGCTTTACGAGAGTACCAACAAATAGTTGCTCAGTTTGGGGGACCCTCTTCATGTTCCTATTCTGAGGGAAAATCCATCATATCAATCTCTAGGAAAGGTAAAGTCGTTGCAAATGTAGTAGCTGTTGTTGATGACAACGACCTCAAACGCAACCAGAAGTTCACAAAGTTATCAAAATATTATACTTCCATCTTACATAAGTTGTTAAGGATAAGATCATAACTTTTCTAACCCCTAAGCCTATTAAGGAACCTTACCCTAATTGGTATGATGGGAGCACTTATTGTCAGTACCATTGTGTTAATGGACATGCTACCGACTGATGTATGCAGTTGCATCATGAGATATAGGATTGCATTGAGGACGATACCATTCGTCTTGATGGGAACAAACAAAACACTAACAAATCAGTGGTGAAGGAAAATAGTGAATTGCAAATATACATGAACCCATTTCCGTCACACTCTACTAACATGATTATTGATCCCATTGATTATGTTACCTAGCCTGAGGCCTATTTTAATATGGTCACAGTAACTTCCACTATTCCACCAGCACCCAGTTCGTCGGATGTTACATTTACATCACAAGACTTACCCTTGAACAAAAACCTTCACCTCTCTACATTCCTGCTTGTGTCAATGGTAACATTGTGACAGGAGTCTTAATTGACCCTGCGAGCTGTGTGAATGTTATTACTGAAGAAACATTGGTATTAAATTCACTGCAAAGGGAAAAATATGAAGAAATGAGATCTACCATCCATACAAATGATGGTATGAGTCTTAAACCCTATGGATCGATTACTTTTTCCATCTTGGTTGGACCTAGGATTGTTGACATAGTCTTCGATGTCATCCCAGAGTCGAATTTGTTCAGAGTGAAGCTGGGAATTCCCTGGTTAGCTTCCATGAATGAGATCGCCTCTGTTATCCACAAGTGTTTAAAATTTTCCCACGAGGGTGTCATGCATGTAGTACATGATACCGGATATCAACCCTTGGTATCTCGTGGTGCATATTCATTGGATCACTTCTGGCCCTCCCCGATCAGTCTGCTTCCTGCAAGGATGGACCTACTTTACAAGAACTATGTGAAGTATAAACCTGGGGGCAAAGGGGAGCCAGAGCTGACCCTTCCTAGACAGAACAATCAATTGCCTTCTCTTCCCGAGAAGAGAGGAGGAAGCCCACACCGACCATTATTCCTTTTCCAAAAGAGGAGAAGTCCATGCCGACTCCTTCCCCTTCTTGTAAAGGCAAGGAGAAGGCTACACTGACCGCTCTCTCTTCTCTGAAGAAAGAGGAGAAGCCCATGTTGGCTCCCTCTCCTTCTCGCAAAGGTAAGGAAAAGGTTTTTTTTTCCTGGACTGCCCCATCCTCTCCATTTTCCTAGGAATAGTATTGGATGAGCAGATCTAGTGGCTACCCACTAGGTCCAATGATCCCTCCTTGGCGAAGGCCCAAGATTAGGATCGCAGACCTCCCTAATGAATATTTTGGACCGTGGTATTATTTATACAGCAGGAAAAAAGGTTCTCATAGAGAATTCAATCAACGACCTCCTATAGTTCCTACTCCAAAGGCAGTGAGTAGAAAGAGGCCTACTATCGAGGCTCTTGAGTCAACTCCTCCTATCACTCCTTAGCCTGCTCCCCGTGCTCCTGTACAAGAACTTGTTCCTCTACCTGAAACAACCATAGTGGATGTTCCTATGGTCAAGTAGGAACCTCTTGTCCCTTCGCAAACTCTAACCTCTAACTCCAAGAGCCACAAAAATTTCCTTGCACGTGAATGTAAGCACCAATGAAAGGCTCTCTTGGTCAAGCAGGCTACCTCGCAAAGAAAGTAGGAAGAAACGACCACTCCTATTCCAGGACCTCTTGCAACGTCCTCTTCCTCCCTTCCTTTTTCTTCTCTCTAGTCTGGTCCGCTCCTGACTTCCGTTGTAAGCACGAATACATCTAACCCTAAACGAGTGTAGGTGTTCATCGCTCCTTCGATGGAGCCACCTTTTGTTGATATCCGTTTTGGATATTTAGCCCTTCTCAAAGCCCATGGATATGGTTAATACTTTGGTTGTATCCGCTGCAGTTCTTTCTTCCTCTTCCTTTGCACCCCTAGCTTCATCTGTGGGGAGTTCATCTCCTCCAATGAAGAAAGAGGTGGAGGCTGGTCCTTCTAGCAATGAAGGATGTAAGAGGAGTCCACCTTCTTCGTAAGGTGGTCTTGTGCTAACTTGTTCTATCCTTGTGACGGAACCAGCCCTGACATTGGTTGAGTTCGTCATCACTCCTGAGTCATTCAACAATTTTAGCGGTGAATCTCAGGCACAACCTATCCCATCCATTGAAGAAAGACATGGTGCTCCTATGGGGTGCATGTTTAACTCTATGGATGAGCTTCTGGACCTACCGGCGATCTTCACGAAATCGCTGACTTTGACTCCATAGGAGCTCTATGGAGAGGACCTTGAGGGGCCCTCTTCTTTGACCCTTGTTTCGGGAGGTATGGACGCTCCTTCTCTTAACATCCCACCATTGCAAGCTCGTCCTCCTTCCCCTGAGTATTTAGATTGGGAAGTGGACGACCTCTTGGTCGATCAATGTTAGGAGGAGGCCCTTTATTGATCTTTTGTGTGTGTGTTTTGTGATGTGCTCCCTCATACTCGTGCTATGTGTGTCTGGATGACCCTCATCACCCCTGTTGGTGCTTGGACACAAGCGTGGTTTTTGTGTCGTAAAACTTCTTCTATTTTTATCATCATTCTTCCATGTTTGTGCTTGATTTTTGATAAATTGGGGATGATGCAAAGTGTTGGGGGCATTTAGGCTTCCCTTCCATATTGACCTTATTTTTTTATTTTTACTTTATTTTCCATGCATTCTTCTTGATTTGGTTGGTGATTGATGATCTTTCACCTTGCATTGTGGTTACCTATTATTATATGAGATCGGGTAGATCTGACCCCGCTAAACCAGATCCCCCTGTGTCCCTTGTTTGTATTTTTCTTTTCTCTTTTTCTTTCTCTTTATCTCTCACTTCTTTGCTTGAGTTGTCCCTCCTATGTGTGACAACGCTCCTCTTCAACACTTAGATTTTCAGAAAATGAATTCATTTCCTACGAATCTTTTCTTGAAAGTATTCACAAATTTTTCCTTAAAATCACATTCTCAACTTGGAACCCTAGCGGAATGTGTTTCCTTCATCACGGGTTCGTAAAGAAAGGACTTGAAGACCTTCCTCCGAAGTGGGAACAAATTTTATTTCCCCTTGCGCAGGGGCATATCCTTCCTTTCGAATTCCTTGATGAAGTGAACATCTTTCAAAAGGATTCCTTGATGATGAATCACTCTAAGAAGAATGGTTACTTTTGAATTGTGTGTCCCTTGAGTGGACCCATTTTTTCTCACAACGGGTTCCCAAGGGACCCTTCTTTCAAAGTTTCTATTCTAAATGGAATTCTTTCACGTCTATCCTAGGGGCAAACCGATTAGACTCATTCCATTCGCCCTTTAGCATCTAGCTTGGGGGCAACCTGACTAGACCTTACCTTTCAAACAACATGTCCCTTGAGTGGATCCCTCTCCTTTTGAAGGGTTCCCGAGGGAGCCCTTTGAAAGTTTTTTGATAGCCTACGTGACTATTCGCTTATTTTCCTACACGACCGCTTTTGACATGTTCTATCTGCAGGTAGACGTGTCGCCGCTTCCTAACTTTGCGGAGTCTACTTTCTCAGGTTTCCTCCATGCAAGAGATCTTGGGGGATTCCTCCCTGCAAGACCGAGAACTTGTAGGGTGCTTTCCTTTGAGCTTCCTCCATGCGAGAGATCTTGGGGGTGGCTCCCCTGTAAGACTAAGAGCTTGTAGGAAACTTCTTTGGGTGTTCTTCATGCTTGAGTTCATGGATAATACCTCCCTTGCAGGACCGAGAACCTATAGGGTGCTTCTTTCAATGTTCTTCATGCTTAAGTTCATGGAGAATACCTTCCCTACAAGACTAAGAACCTGTAGGGAACTTTTTTCGAGTGTTCTTCATGCTTGAGTTCGTGGAGAATACCTTCCCTACAGAACCGAGAACCTAAAGGGCACTTCTTTCGGTATTCTTCATGCTTGAATTTGTGGAGAATACCTTCCCTATAGAACTAAGAACCTGTAGGGCGCTTCCTTGGGGCTTCCTCCATGCGAGAGATCTTGGGGGTTGCCTCCTTGTAGGTTTATGGGTTTGTAAGATGCTTTGTTTTTCCAACTTCATAGTTTTGAGTAGCTATGGAGTCCTTCACTTTTCCTACACCTTCGGGTACACTAGACCAAGTACTACTTCCTCAATGGTTTAGGTATTCTTTTCTAACTCTACTCTCTTCTTCATCTACTTTACTAAGCACTCATCAGTACTCATGCTCGCTAAAGTGGGGGAAAAATGTATAAGAGTGAATTTGCATCCCCTATGCAAATCCCCTTTTTTCCCTTATCCACCTTAGAAAACCAAGTTCAGAGGCTTAATTCCATTGAAGCCCATTGTTGGCGGTCCATTTGGTGCCTGTTTTGAGCATTGGTGGGGGCATTTTTGTCGGGGATGCCCGCATGGTGTGCAAACGTCCACACGGTGCACTTATGTCCCTGGCAGATTCCTACGGTTGAACCTATCGAGGCATTACACTTCTCATTGGCAGTGAAGTTGTAACGCCCCCTTCGGCCAACTGACCTGAATATGGCCATTTTTCTTCACTCCCTCTTCAAATTCACCCCTTCAACATTCAATCCAACTCTTCACAACTTCTTCTAAGCTATTGCGCACTTCAAGCTTCCATACTCACACTCTTTTGCATCCATTCTCACTCACTTCTAGCATTCAAGCACACCATTGCAACAAAAGCTTCACTCTGTCACTTTGGTAGAGCACATTTGGGACCACACCATTGCAGCAGAGGCTTGAGTTCCTCTCATTTCTCCTCCAAGCAGCCTTGAGTACTTTTGGTGGAGGTGGTAAGCTTCCCTCTCCTCTCCTCTATCACTTGGTTGAGTAGCATAGTATTGCTTTGTAGTGTTTGCATTGTCTTTATTATATTATTTCTTTATCTCGTTTTCTTGGTTGTCCACGAAGGTGGAAACACCTAAACAGGGGTCTAATTGAGGCAGGCCCCTATTTAGCCACCCAACATTTTCCCTCTTGTTGTGTGTAGGTGTGTGTGTTGCTAGGAAGATTAGCTGGCGAATGAATTCCTTGGTGAGATACTTCTTATTTTCCTTACACTTGCTTTTCCACTTTATAACATTAGAGAAAACTTTATTTACTTGTTTCATTCTTGCCTTTTAGTTGAGTAGCTAGGTCGTTAGTCGTTTTGGTGGATTCAACCTTGTCCTGCTGTTGTCTGGACGTATGGACGACAGTGCACTTTAGAGATGCTAGCAGCCATGTTGTCGTCTAGAGACCATGCTTACATCCTCGGGCAAAGAGCTCCCTAAGGCGCGGAGTTGAACCTAAAAACTGACTTGCCTAACCCCACCTTAGAACTTGGGATTGTAGAGTGATTGTAGGACCTCATAATCCTCATCATTCTCATCCTTATTCCCTACACATTGCACTTAGCTGAGGTAAGTTAGGGCAGCCTCTCGCATCTTGACCCTCTGTGACCTAGGGTCTTGCACACAGTGGCCCCCCTCTGTTACAATGTCATTACATCTCTTAGTGTCTTTTAGATAGATGTATTTAAGATATATATGCTAGTTTTATTAATTCCAAGAGGCATTTTCCAAGGGGTGTTAAATAATGTTGTTCACGTGTTAATAGTAACTCTTACGTTTTACTTGCTTAGAGGGAAAATCCTCTCTATGGAAGACAAATGGCGAACCTGGTGTTGCATGCCAAGCTAGGGCATCATTCCCTAGCTCATTCTACGGCGTCTGTGGACTATGCATTGGGAAGGCAGGCTATTGTTGGTTTTCGGGGTGTCGTGTGGGGGTCCTTTCTTCTTCTTTTTGTGTGATTTTCAAACTTATCTTTGCCTTTTCTTGTCCATTTGGGTCCCTATTGTGTGGCCTTGTGGGGTTGTGTATGTGTTGCTAGTGTTAGGCTGTGGGCCTGGATTTTATTTGTTTCCTTGAGCCTTTAATCTATGGCACGAGGGTGGTCTCTTATGCCCTCTCTTCTCTGATTTTGAGCAAATGATAGGGGTGTGTGCCGGGTGCTCCAGATTTGGAGGTTTGGGGTGCGAACAAAGTGTGGGGTTGTTGTCCCTACTCCCTGTCATGGAGCTTTGGTTTGTATGCCTATCTTGGGCCCTTCAATTTTAATGGCTCTTGGTGAATTGTCTGGGGTTTCGCCCATAATGGATTTCGCTCTGCAATTGGTGCCAAGTCGTTTTCCTAGGCTACGAAGATTTTTGAAAATAATTTGTTTTCTCCTAAATCAGGAGTTGGTGGAATGGGACCGTCTGGTGGTTCCCGCATAACAAAGATCAATGGGTATCTGGAATGTTGTAAAGAGAGACCGAAGTTGGTTATCCCATTAGAGATGATTTCGGAAGACATTGATTATTATTCGGGACACTCTTTATTGTGCAAGTTTATGGGGATGTGTGTCTCGCTCCAATTTCTGGAGTCATGGGCCCAACGGACTTGGATGTCGGAGGGCGAGATGGAGATCATGCTATTGGAAAATAATTATTTCATGGTAACTTTTGATTGCATGGCGGATCGTATTAGGGTCTTTGAAGGAGGCCCCTATTTTCATAACCAGATTGGGTTGTTTATTAAACCTTGGCATGCGGCTTTTGATCCTACTGAGGAGATTCCAACTCGTGTTCTGGTGTGGTTTTGACTCCCTCATTTTCCTATGGAATGTTGGTGGGATAATGTTCTACACCTGTTGGCCTCGATGCTTGGAAATCTAGTTGGTTTTGCACAACAGACTTAGGTTAAAAAGGTGATGACTTTTGCTCGTATTTGTGTTGAAATTGATTTAAGTAAGCCATTGCCAGATTCTATGGATATGTGTGTGGGTCCTTATTCTTGGGTGCAACAATTGGATTATGAGACTCTTCCATTTCGTTGTCATCTTTGTCATGAATATGGACACCTACTACGATGATGTCCAAGTGCTAGGCCTACATAACCCCAGTCTTCTCAGCCCCCTCGCAACCCCCTAGGGTTGACAAGGGGAAGGATCCCATTCTGGGTGATGTGGTTGGTGCGGATGGTTTTGTTCCTATCAAGGCTCATAACAAGAAATGGGGTTAGAAGAGAACCTTGATGGAGAGACGGGATGAAGACACTTTTAATAGATTTGAGATTCTAGATGATCTTAGCCAACAAGAAGTGAATCTGGGCTTGGTGAATCTGAATCAGGGTGCTTTGGTTTCAGAGTAGGAGGGTCTTTTGTCTAAAGCTACTTAGGATATGTAGGATGCAGGTACTTTGCAAATGGACAATGACCTTCAAATGGAGGTTAGGATGGAATCAGTTCCTATTGCTGAAGGGAAGAAGGGTGTGGGGGATGGATATCCTCATGTGGTGAAAGTGGGTATTGAAATGGTTAAGAATATCAAGTCTCCTTCTCATTTGGGTCTCCATCAAAAGGATCCAAAAAAAGGGTTGGGGGAGAAGTCTTCCAAGCTTGGTAGAAAGAAGGATTTGGAAAATATTAAATTAACAGAGGAGACTTTGGTGGAGTTAGGGTCAGTAAAGACTTTGGATTCTCAATTTTCAAGCCCCTTGAAATGATTGCTTTATCTTGGAATGTTAGGGGCTTGAACAGTGGCCCTAGACAAAAAGTTTTTCAAGCTTTAATTAGAAGTCATTCTCCTAATGTTCTTTTCCTACCAGAGACTAAGTTATCAGTTGAGTGAATGTTTGGGTTGGTGCCTAAGTTGTGGGGGAGTGGCGAGTGCCAGTGCATTGGGGCTCATGGGTCTGCTGGGGGAGTGGCTTGTCTATGGAACCCTCAAAAGGTTCGCCCTCTTTGGTGGATGTCCTTTAAGTCTTCTTTATTATGATTACTTCTTGTTTTGAGACAGGGGAGTCTATACTCTTCTCTAATATCTATGCGCCTATAGAGATTTAGGGTAAGCAACTTTTGTGGTCCCATATCAGGTTTTTCTGAAGCATGGCTCCTTACTATCTGTGGATTATGGCTAGGGATTTTAATGCTATTTCTGAGCTAGTTGAGAAGTGGGGTAGTATTGCAAAATTAGAGGCCTATGCAATTTTTTAGGACAATATCTCGGCTTTAAACCTTGTTGACATCAATCCCATCAATGGCCAGTTTACTTGGAACATTCGAAGGGTTGGGGAAAGTTGCATTGCAGAGCGTCTGGATCATTTTTTGGTTTCTTGTTACTGGGTTGGTGTTCTGTGGTCCTCTAGCTCTGAAATTTTGGATTGGAGGGGCTCAGATCATTGCCCTATCAAGCTTTCCATTAATTTTGCTCGTGAGCCCTAGTCTCCTTCTTTCAAGTTTCAACTTATGTGGTTGTGTGACCCCTCTCTGCATGTCCATGTTGTTGACTGGTGGAGGTATGGTAGGCCTGCTTATGGTACGAAAATGTATACTTTTGCTAAGTTATTGCAATTTGTCAAGTACCAGCTTAAACGTTGGAATTGTTGGTGCTTTAGAAACATTTTCCATGTTAAGAGTGTTGCTCAGGATGAATTGGATGGTATTACAAGGGTGATTAGGGAGGATGGGGTGACTGAAAATTTTCTTTGGGAGGAGGCCAAGGATTTGAAGGCGCTAGAGGAGTGTGAGTTGTGGGAGGAAGTTTTTTGGAAACAAAAGGCTCGAATCGAGTGCCGCAGGAAGGAGATAAGAATACTGCTTTCTTCAATTAAATAAAAGTTAGGAGACATGGCAGTTCTATTTTGGTGAATGACAGGGGAAGCATCTTTCCTCTTTTCATGAAATCTCAAATGAATTTGTGCGGTATTTTGCTTCTTTATTTAGGGAGGACTCGCAAGGGGTCGACTAAGAAAGCTTAGGTTCTTTCTTGTATTCCTCCTTTGGTTTCTATGGAGATGAAGGAGCATCTTATGGGTGACATTTCATTGGAAGAACTAGAGGGGACTGTGTTCCAGATGAAGGGGAAAGCTCCTGGCCCTGGTGGCTTCCCGATTGAATTCTTTCAAGAATTCTGAGATATTATCAAGTTGGACTTATTGGCTGTTATTCAAAAGTCACAGAAGAATAAGCAGATGTTACGTGCTTTGCATTCTACCTTCCTTGCTCTCATCCCCAAGTGTGATGGGGTAGATAGGTTAAGTCAATTTTTCCCTATTTCTCTTTGCAATGTTATTTATAAAATTATCTCTAAATTGATTGTTGATAGGTTTAAAAAGTGGCTTAAAGTGTTGATCTCTGAGGAACAGAGTGGTTTTGTGGTGGGTAGGAAAATTCTGGATGGGGTTGTTATTGTAATTGAGACCATTCACTCTATGGCTATCTCCAAAGATAAGGTGATGTTCATTAAGCTGGATATGGCTAAGGCTTATGACAGAGTTCGGTGGTCCTTCCTTTGGAAGGTTCTTGGTGCTTTTGGTTTTGGGGAAGATTGGATTCAATGGGTTATGAGTTGTGTTACCTCGGTCTCCTTCTTTGTGCTTATCAATGGTGAGCATTCTGAGCTTTTTGGTGCCTCTTAGGGTTTGCGTCAGAGAGACCCCCTCTCTCCTTATTTATTCCTTCTTCTTGCTGAAGTTTGAGGACATTTGATGAGAAGGAATGTGGAGTTGGGTCTCATTCAGGGGTGGAGGTAGGGAGGGGGTCTACCTCCGTAGTCTCATTTATAGTTTGTGAATGACACTACTTTAATGGGTTTGGCTATTATTATAGAAGCCTCAAATTTGCGCATGGTGTTGGATGTTTATCTTGTTGCATCAGGCCAGTTGATCAATGAGGATAAGTCATCCATCTTCTTCTTCAATACTACGGAGCCCATTCAGAGGAGGATTGATCATATCTTGAGATTTTAGATTGGGGCTCTCCCTTTGACCTACCTTGGTATTCCTATTTATGTTGGAAGGTTGCCCAGGGATTCTTGGTAGAATATTTTGGACAAATTTCGTGTGAAAGTTAATCATTGGACCCACAAATGGCTATCTTTTGCTGGTCATGTTTAGTTACTCAAGTTAGTGGTGCAGGCTCTCCCCATCTATAGATGCATGATTCAAGTGGCTCCAATGGGTTTTGTTAAGGAATTAGATTATTTAGCAAGACAATTTTTATGGGCTGGTAGTTTGTTATCCTCTAAATGGAGCCTTGTCAGATGGGATGTTGTATGTAGCCCGAAGTAATTTGGTGGTCTTGGATTAAGGCAATCGTTTGTGTCTAAGGTGGCGTTGGCTGCTAAATTGTATTGGCAGTGGTGTGTGGAGCAGGATCATATTTGGGCCAAGATTTTATCTCATAAGTATTTCCCTAGGATCCCATGGATGGATATTCCTCGTTATCCCCTTGTCGAGAAAGGTTCAGTGATTTGGGGTACGCTCAAGAAAGGGGCTAAGCTCATCAAGGATGGCTTATTTTGGATTTACAAAAGAGGGGCAAAGGCACATTTTTGTTCAAATTCTTGGGATGGTTTCTCTCCCATTGTTTCTCAGTTTCCTAATTTGTTGACTCTGTGCCAAAGGTTCCTTGAGGCTAGTTGGTCGAGGGTGAGTGACTTTAAGTCCTTTTCGTCTCATGGTTAGTTGGAGGTGGTGAGATGGAAAAACCCTAAGGAGTGACCTGTTGTTGGTATGGAGGAGTATGTTGAACTTCAAAATATCCTTGTTAGTAGATGTTGTAGTTCCCTCTAGGATGGGGATGTTTTGGCTCGATCTCCTAGTCCTAAGCGTGTCTATACTATTTCTTTTAGATATCAGGGGTTGTTATCCCATAGGTTGGATGCAATGGAGGTTCACTGGTGGAAGAATGTGTGGAACAAGTTCTCTTGGCCAAAGTGCAATCGATTTTTTTGGACTTTGGTGTGGAATAGATGCTTGACTTGGGATTCACAGGTTTTGGTTAATTTGATTAATGAACGGAAGGTGTTTGATGTTAATTGGCAGCTGGCTATGATGGTGCAACAGGTCTTGCAGATTAGCTCTTTGATGGAGTTGGTGTCTTTCGTCCATTTTCCAAGGGAGTGGAATAGGGCGGCAGATTGCTTGGCCAAGTGGGCTTCTGAGCATATAGATGGTTGGAAGGTTGATGAGTGGGAGCAAGTTTCCCTTAAGCTCTGTCATGACTTGGAGAGGATTCTTACCGAAGATGAAACTGGTTACGACCTAGGTTGATGTTGGTTCATGCTTTGTTTGGCTGTTTCTTGCTGGCTCCTGGGGCTTTGGCCCTTTGATTTTATGTAATGCTCTTTCTTGATTGTCAATAAAGTTTTTACCCCTTTGGTTTTAATACCTTTTACTTCAAATCTAAGTGTCATTATTTAATGATAAATATAATGTTTAACATATAAAAAGAAAAAACCTATAAAATTTAAAAGATTAATCAATTTATTAAAAAAATTATGTTCAAGAAAAAAAATTAGTTTGTTAATTTGAGATATTTTTTATTTGTTAATTATAATTAAAATTTTGATTGAACACAAGTTGAATGAAGATATAAACTTTAAATAATTAAATAATTAATCAAACTAAAAATATAGCAAAAAAACATAAAATTTTAAACTTGATATTAATAAAATAAAATTAAAAATAGTCACATAAATAGAATTATTCTAACATAAAATCAAATAACTTTTGAGAAAATATCTATACTAGTTTATTTAAAATTTATTTTATTATAATTTTAAATTTTAAAAAATTATTTTATTGATATTTACTAAGAATTGTTTTATTTTATTTTCTTAAAGAATTATTTTATAGTTATATTTTTTTTAAAATATATATGAACTGGGAAAAACAACTTTCCAAGGTTTTATTAGTGAAACATGTCTAACAAAGTTGTAATCAAGTGGAATATATTTGATAGGAAAATCATTGAAACTATAAATTTTAGCGCTTAATGGGAAACATGAAAAGAATGTTTAGCGCTTGATTGTGATGTAAGAACGAATTAAGACGAAATGGAAATTGAAGATATACAAGAGACTTGTAATGATAAAAGACGATAAGAAGCATTCTACTTCAAATTTTGATTGAATATGAATCTCTAGCTCAATAAAAATTGGTAGACTTCGCTATGCTAGCTGGCACTAAATCACCTATCAATGATATGAAAAGACCATACGGCTTTTTGGACTCCCCCCACCTCTATAGTTATAGATCCTTTGTGTTGATTGTAGCAGAAACTCTGCTCGAATCAATAGGGTAAGAGAGAGGCACAGGTGCATCAATTATAAACTAAAGGTAAGTTACTGCTTTTCCTATACTCAGGATCCATAGTACCTGTCTACCCAATCGATTGGAAGGACAAGGGAAGGGCTATTCTCTGCAACTGAACGATTCAATCGAATATGCTCCCAAGGATGAAAAGCATAAATCAACAAATTTTCCAAATTTTTGCTTGCGGATTAATGAATCTTCCTTGTTCCAAAAAAACAGTTTAGGACAGAAAGATTCTTGCACTATGGTTAAGCAAAATTCATCAGAACAATTTGACTTCAAACCACTCTGATTTTGGGTTGGTAGTTTGTAACGATTTGTAGTGTCCTATTTTTTATTGTGTTTTCATTGACTCTCTTGGTTGTCCTTTGTTATTTTTGTAGTGTCCTATTTTTTATTGTGTTTTCATTGACTCTCTTGGTTGTCCTTTGTTATTTTGATATGTTTAATGCTTAATCTTTCTTTCTGTACAAAGGTCCGGGCCCTTTCAAAACCCCTACTTACCTTAATCAGAACACAATTGCTAGTATAAAGCATGGACACACATTTGCATTATCTTCTTCCCAACTTATTCCCTTGAATATCTTGATAATTCACGTTAACACTGTTTGTAACAAAGCTTGTAAGTTAAGATTTCAATGTGACCAGAGATGTAAGGAGTTAAAGATCACTTAAAATGGCAGATCAATCTATGTTCATGGAAACTTAGGCTAATAGTTGTCTGTTTCTCTATAATGTTATATAAAAACTGAATAGCGATTGTTGAAACTTGAAAGTATGCTTGAATAACAATTGATTAGATTACTAGATGACAGGATGTTGGCTGTTGTATATGGCAAGATATTGCAAAAAGAATAATATTATCATTATACATATCAAAGTTGAGGTTGATGTCAAAAGAATACCATGTACTGAGTTGACATCAAATGAACCACTAGAAAGGACCAAAATAAACTAACTTGACAAACAAATAGCTTCTTAACTGTTGATGTCAAGCAGTGCTATATAATAAGGCACATTTCCTATTAAATCAGATAAAAGGTATTGCCAAAATCAGCAACAAAACTTGGAGCCAACTGAGAGAATTTTAAGAGGGCAATAAACCAAGAGAGGGATAATAAATCAAGCAGGTGGAACTTATAATAACACTGATATCCTTGCAGCCGATACTGTAATTGAAAATCTAAATGTTGTAGCATTAACTAAGATTTTGAATTCAAACACCAAGATAAAACAGTCGATAAAAGTTGAGTTATTTAGATATCTAAATATGTAAATAACATAGGCCTATATACCCGCTCAACATCCTAACTACCAAAGCTGTAGCTGTCCATAATATGCTAAAGACATTACCTTGTAGGATTATAGAAACCTACCGGTGTCTTGACTTGAATGTGTTACACAAATAAGGAAAGCATTGTAGCATGCAACCAAATTGGTGATTTTATCTTGTCCTTGTATTCATAATCATGATCAAAATAATTAACCTCTGCCTTTGAAAACTCATCTGATGAATCCAGAAGCACACCACAAGCAAATTGTCAAACAATTAACCTTTACCGTATTACCTTTATATTGAGGGTTTCCACATCTGGATATATTTATCAAGTAGACAGAATGGCAAAGGTTCAATGGGTGCCATCTGAAATATGTTGTGGAATTGCAGGACTTTATAAGCTAGTTGTTCAAATGTTGATTGAGTGGTATGTCCATATTAAGATGGTGCTGCATTAGCGTTAGCATTGGGTTGGCCAAACAAATGAGGAGATAGTCCAAGCACATTAGTGGTATTTGAAGAAGAACAGGAAGGAGAAACTCAGAACTTGGCAAGGTTGTAAATATAAAAGGAATGCTTGAAATCACCAAAATAGACTAGACAGTACCATAACATTCAATGTTCTACTTTGTAGACATGTATGCAAAATGTGGACGCATAGACAAAGCAAGGAACTTATTTGACAGAATGCATCAATGAAATGTGGCCTCGTGGAATGCCATAATTGCAGGATATACACAAAAGGGATTTTTTAAAAGGGCTTTAGAAACTTTCAAGTGAACACAATTAGTAGGTGTAAAGTGAAATTCCATGACTTTTCCCAGCATCCTGCCTGCCTGTGCCAAAATGGGAGTTTGGAACAGGGTATGGACATCTATCAAAGGATAAAGGATGAGGTAGAATAACTACCCTGAAGATTCTGGTGATGAGGTAGAATAACTACCTAGGTTAGTGTAATGAGGTAGAATAACTACCCTTGATACAAACATTAAATGCCTAATGCAAAATAATAAATGCATAAGATGATGCATAGGAAAACTATTAAATGCTTAAATAACTAAAAGTAAATAATGAGACATGGCCCAATTATAACTAACTTCTAGAAATGACAACTAGGACTAACTTAACTCTTAAGTAAACTTATTAATGTGAATAGGTCCTCACTAGTGAATAGTTAGGAAATAACCCCATTCACACCAACACACCCCATAAGTGCAACTAGGGAGTGTAGTTATTATGCAAATGTGCAATATAGGTCTTGGCAATGAGGCCATGTTAGGTACCCATGTACAACTAATCATGCAACTAATCTCTCACAAACAAAGAAAAGGAGAAAACCTCATGGGAAAAAACTCCTCTCCAAAAAAGAGATGCAATGCAAATCATGTACAAGTGATAGAAGTGATGTATGGAGGTCTCAACATCAATACCCCCCAAGAGCTACACCATCACAAGAATACAATATAATGACCCCTCCAATGAAAGGAAAGATAGAGACTCGATTGCCCCCACCCATAATGAAGTATCGTCAAAACCGCTGAAGAAAGTTTGAAGCCAAAAAAGAACCCAATGATGACACACCACATGTCTCCCCTTAGGAAGAAAGAAATCCAATGGTAGATGTGGAAGATAGTCCAACTCCACGATGAAATGAGAAGGAAGAAGTCTCACCAATGAAATCTCTGAAGAAGAATCAAGTGCCTCCAAAGCTGTCTCACCAAAATCAGGATCCCCGATCAAGGAAGAAACAATGGAATGAGGAGACTCAAGAATGTCCTCTCCCAATCCCTTTACAAAAGGTACATGTAGGTTTCTCCCTCTTGGATTTGCCCTCTTTAGAAGAGGTTGTGGAAGTGTAATGTCCCCATTTTGGCCATACGCTCTTCTTTGATTCATCAGTCTATTCCGGAACCCGTAGACTGGAATGAGGTGAAATTAGGGTTTCTTGGCTTGGAGTTTTGTGGCATTTCATGTTATTTACTATTTTTAGTAAATGCTAGTTGTGGCAGTTGCAGTTGTCCATTCTTAGTCCTTCTCAATTGGAGCAGTTGTTATTATATTGGCTTGGTCTTCAGAGAGCTTTATTTGGTGAAAAAATATTTAATTAAAGGCATTATGTTTTAATTCACTGTTGACACCCCCTTGGCCTAAGGAGATAACTTAAGTTGTTTTTAAAAGTGGGGCCATTAAGGGTATGCCTTCATAAAGAGCTTTATTAATTTTATTAAGAACTTTATTCCTTGAGCAAAAGTGGACGCCACTTTTATATTATTTGAATAAAGTGAAATTCTTGGAGGCTTTTGGGACACCACTTGAGAAGTTGATTGGTCTTTGGGAATGGGAAAGGTCTCTTGTGTCTTTTGAGCTGCTTCTCAGGCAATTGAAGAGTTTTGGTGAGCTCTTATTTATTGAAGGCTTTTGCTCCAGCATTTCATCCATGAAAATTAAGCTAAAGTTATGCTGTCGAAATGACAATTGACATATTGCTTCGAGGAAGTCTACCTCCTAGCCTCTCATCCAATTTCGTGTTTGCAATATAACACCTAGTTGGCTACATTGCTGCTTCTCAACTTCAGACTAGCAGATTGAGCATCAAAGATTGAAGAATTTTGGAGATTTTGGTAATTTTGGTTTGCTGTTTCATCAACTGCTGAAAGTGATTTTTATTCATGGCTTATTTTCCAGCTTGAATTTCGTTCTGGGTATTTAACCAATCTGTTTGTTGACCTTGGGCGACTATTCATGCAAGTTTTGAGATTTTAATTTGAAGTGTCTGATTTTTAAATAAAATCGCCCCTCCCAAGAGGGCCGTACCATCTCATGTGCATTGGGAATTGTGCAAGTAAAAAAATAAGTTGGAGTTGCTGCTGTTTGGTGCTTGGTTTTTGGGCGCCTACCTCTTGAGAAACATTTGCAAAAGATTTCAGTCAATTCGGAGGTGAAACGAGTGAGTTATGAATATTTTACTGTTTCCCAGTCTGCTGTTATAATTTCCAGAATTCTGATTTTTATATCAGACTGTTGCAATTTCCAGATTTTTGGCTTATACTTCAGTATTTGAGTGTTATATCATTGTAGAAGCTCATACTTGTATCTAAGGTTCATTCCTTATCAATTGTACTTAGTAATTTGCAGAGTTTTATTTGTAAGGTTGAGATTAAGCATTACTAATCCAACCATTTCTTTCATTTCTGCAATTTACTTTCTGTTTATCATTAAATTACCCCTGGATGGTTTACCGCCAGTGTGGACAATCTATTTGTAACACTCTTATACCCACTTCACAGTGGTGAATCCCCACAGCTCTGTGGATGCCCGCCGCAGCGGATGAATTGTGCTTAATTGTAATTCTCCCCCCACTGTTTGGTGGTAGTGAGGAAATGTTTTCTATGGCTGGTTATCCGCCTAACAGTTTATAATTTCAATTTTCTAGACTCCGTCATATGTTAGCACCTCGCCCTCAGTGGGATCTTGAGTGCACATTCTTGACGTTGAGTAGTTCTTCAATTCAAGTTCAGTTTCTTCCATTCAAGTTCAGTTTTCAGTTTGAGGCTAACGCTAATCCAATCATCTATTGCTGGTTATTTTGTGTTACTTCTCGAAAAAATTGGTTAGCATATTTCAGTGGTATCAGAGCAGAAGACCCTGCCATCCTGTGGCAAATTTGCAGTTGTGTATCAGATGAGTGACAGAGATCTCCGGTACTACACCGATAGTCATAGCAGATTTTAGTTCAGCTCCTTGTGGTATCCAGTAGTTGACAGTTAGGCATGGCTAATGAAGAAGAAATGAAGTTGGCAGAGACTCTCTTTATGGCTAGAAAGAGACTTGGTAAAAAATTTCAGTCAAGAGAAGATGAACAAAACATTTTTCATTTGTTAGAACAATGTTTGAGACAAGTGAAGCAATCACCTTCAGAGAAAATGGAGTTGGCACTAGCTCCTACAGTGAATTTTTTGAATCAGCCCTATTGGTTGGGGCATCCTGATGAAGAAACCAAGCTACTGATTTCTTCCTGTTTCATGGAGATAATAAGAATTGTAATTCCCCAATTGCCCTATGATGTTGAAACTATGAAGACCATATTAAATATGTTAGTGGAAAGTTTTCAAGACCTTGATGAAATTGATAGCAATCAGTACTCCAGAAGAGCTACTATATTGAAGATGTTTTCTGAACTCAAAACAAGTATTTTGCTGGTTGAATTGGGTATGCAAGATCAAATATATTATTTGATCCATTACCTCTTCATTTCAACTTGGAGTGAACAAGAAGAGGATGTAGTTGCAGCAATGAGAAACATTTTAATTTTAACTATCAATGAGATGGATGACATTCCAAAATCCGTCTTAACTTATCTATTAAACATTCATGAACAAGAAGGAAATAATTCCTCTACTGCTGGTATGTTGATCAGAGATTTGTTCATTCAGTGTGATAGAAAATTGAAGCCACACTTGAGGAAGATAGAGCAGAAAAATGAGGTAGTCATTAATGCAGAAGTCAGAAATAAAACGTTGTTTCTCAATGATTGTAAGGCTGTTTCTCAAGAAGTACCTATTGATATGCAGTTGTCCGCACATGCTAAGGGTGAGTGCAGGGAGGCAACATCAATTTTGAATACATATGAAGAACTTATGACAAGTGACCAAGAAGATTTCTTTGGTATGTATGTGGATGCTAATGATAAAAGCAGCAACGCATCTTTTCATGATGGGTTTGTTGAAGATAAAAATGATAAATTAATCAAAGCAGCCAACTTTGATGACTCTTATTTCCAGTATAATGACGGTGGCGAAGGCGGTATTGAGCTTGATCATCAAACTAAGCTCTTGGAGGAAGTTACCGATGAAGATTTCAGTTTGAATGGAATGAGGAGTGACTCATTCAATGAGTCAACAATCCAAGAGGAGCATGAAGATCTTGTTCCTGTTGATCATTACAATCAACCCTTTTGCATTTGGGATCCTGGTGAGATGGCACCAAGGTATGCTAAAGAAATTGAGTGGGATAAATTTCCCTTTGATCCTGATAAAGTTCAAAATTCATTTTGTATTTCAAGCTATGAAGTCATTGGAGAAGACATTGTCTTTGATGAAGAAGCTTGTTTGGCAAAGCTCCATAAAGATTCCTTTGAGGTAGTAGTAGCCACTAAAGCAGAGTATGTTGCTACCAAAACTTTAAGAGAATCAATCAATAATGATTCATTGTTTGAAAATATTGCTGTTAGGAAGGAAGCTGATTTTGAGAATCAAGTCAAAGAAAATAAATCAGAAAAGTTGATGTTTGATGAGCAAAGCTTCTTTGCTGATTTTGATCATGGGCCTAAAGAGCTGCAAGTTTTGAAGGATAACTTAATGGTTTCAGAAGAGAAAATTGTTAAAGCATTATCAAGATTTGATAGCACACACAATTTTGTTGAAGAACTCTACTGGAAGTCACAGTTTGAAGAGAGACAGAATGGAGTTAAAGGAGTCACTCTTTCCAAGTTGCAAACTATCAAAGAAGCATTGGAATCATTAAAGATAGATTATTTGCATTTGCTCTCAGATAGGGATAATGCCATTAAGTTTGCAGAAGAGACCTATGATGCCTACCAAGAGAAGGAGAAAGAAGTTGATCGTCTTTACCTTGATCTTTCCTTAGCTCATCACTCTTTATGCAAGGGAGAAAATCAAATTCCTATTGCAGCCACACTTGAAGGACAAGAAGCTGATACAAGGATTATGGAGATCAAGCAAATAGTTGAAGGCATTAATGAACTCCATAATGATGAAACCTTGCTTAATTTTAAGGAGATTCATGAAGATGATGGTAATTGGAAGGTAAATCAAGAGTGTGAACTCTTGAGTTGGGAAGAGAACTTGCCTCAAGAAGGGATAGCTTGCAGCCATGAGCTTGAATCAACAAAGTGCATGTTAGCGAATGTTCAGTTGGGTGTAATGGAGGTAGGAGACCAGCTAGTTGATTTCAAACTTCTCAGAGAATGTAGGGACGAGATATATTCTGTGATTGATAATCCTCCAAGCTTGCTTGTAAGTGAATGCATAAGAGGTTTAGAGAATTCAGTCTCCATATGGGAAGTGTTGATTCATGACGACTTCCCCATCTTTGACACCAAGGTGTTAAAACATGTTTTGGTAAGACATATTGTTTACATGCCTGACAGTTTATCCTTTGGATTGAGTAATGCCCACACTATCTTGTCTTGGGAGAAGGATTTGAAGACGATGTTTGTTTCAGGCTCCCTTGTTTTTGAAGCTTTCTTGGATAGACTTCAATGGTTTACCAAAGAAGTCAATAATTTTCTGGGTGTGCAATTGGAGTTGATTGGTACTCAGGAATTTGTTGTGAAAAATCTTTTGGGGAATGGTAGGAAGCTTCATTGGAGGGATAAGGATCAAACATTCAAAATTAATGGTGCTTTTTCCTTTCTTACCAGCCACTTGATGATTCCATTTGTTTACCAACAAATGGATTGGAGAGAAATTTTGAGCAAAGAATGGTTCTTTGCTGTAATGGAACTCTTAGAGTGGGTGTTTCCACCCTTGTGTTCGAGCAATTTGGTCAAGATGAATGTGGATTTTCAATATTGCAGCAGTTGTTCCTACTCTTGTTTGCAGATTTCTTTGAACTCTAATGTTGAGTCTTTCATTCTTGATTTGGTGGTAGCTGCTGGTCACTCCATTGCAACAGCAACAAGCGAAGATTCTAGACTTATTACTCATAAAGTTTGGGAGAAAGTTGAACCTAAACAAATTATTTACTTTTTTAACAATCTATCTCTTGAGTTGAGTGATGTTTTGGCCCATCCTAGTCCTTTGAGGGAATGGGAATTAAGAACAACTTTTGTTTTGCGCTCCATTAATGTCGATGTTTTCATGAGTGGGCTGCATGGGTTTATCAAAGAAGACTCTAAATTCTTGAGTTTGCATTTTGCCTTGCTTAGTACTTGGAGAAGTGTTGTGTACTATTTCAGATGCATTGGAAAACATTTTCAGTCGAGTATCCATGTTTGGAATCCTCAATATGGCTTGATGGAGATTGTTACAACTAGAAAGAGAAATCTTTGGAGAGATAAGAATTTAATTTTCAGATCCTCCGATGATGTCCTCATCTTCGCCAATCATTTGAAGGTTCTTTTTGCTCATCAACTGGTGAATTGGAGAGATATTTCGAACAAAGGATGGTTTAATGTTGGTTTGGAGTCTCTTGAGAAGATGTTTTCAGCCTTGGTCATGAGCAATTGTTCTATTATGGACGCTGATTTTCAGTATTGCAGCAACTGTTCAGTTCATTGCATGATGATTTTCTTAAAATCAGATTTTGAGAAGTTCATTTCAGTTTTCATAGGCAGCTGGTACATTCATTCTTCCTCTTCTCAATTTTTTTCAGTAATGGTTTATGGCCTCAAAAGTGGGAAATGATGCTCCATAGTGATTTGGACCAGATTTGGATAGTGTTTAAGTTCCTTTCCAGTGATTTACTCTATACAATTTCTTGCACTAGTGTTTGGGGCAGCGAACCCTTGCTTGTTTGGGTTCAACTATTTGAGACTTTTGAGATTTTAGTGGGAGTTTTCATAAATTTTCTTGCATATATTAGAATTATTCAGAAGAGGCATTATACATCCTTGAGGAGCTTTGATGATGCGGCTGTTATGAACATGCAAAGGGCTGTTTATTCTTTTACAAATAGCTATGATGGAGTTACCTTTGTTGATGTGATATGGTTTGACGCTTTGAGCAGTGATGTTGATGAGAATATATTTGAGTTGTTTAGAGTAATCTTCTTTATTCTCAGGATGGTGATTGACATTAACATCGCAGATGTTAATTCCTCAGAGTTTATTGGGCAGGAGATGCTGCTACATTTTGATTCCATTCCTTCCATGTTTTTCAGTTTGAATTTTAGGCATGTTATCTCCTTGAGGTTGCAGGGATGGTTTGTGCAGTTCTGGTGCAGTGATTTCATTTGTGTGATCAGAGTAGAGCAGCATCAGCATGATGGAACCTTTCCGAGATGGACTTGGGACCCCGGGATCCTACATGTTTGGTGGGATCAGTTTGGAGTGTTGTGGCATTGCTTGAGGACAAGCAATTTTGGGAAGGGCGGACTGTAATGTCCCCATTTTGGCCATACGCTCTTCTTTGATTCATCAATCTATTCCGGAACCCGTAGACTGGAATGAGGTGAAATTAGGGTTTCTTGGCTTGGAGTTTTGTGGCATTTCATGTTATTTACTATTTTTAGTAAATGCTAGTTGTGGCAGTTGCAGTTGTCCATTCTTAGTCCTTCTCAGTTGGAGCAGTTGTTATTATATTGGCTTGGTCTTCAGAGAGCTTTATTTGGTGAAAAATATTTAATTAAAGGCATTATGTTTTAATTCACTGTTGACACCCCCTTGGCCTAAGGAGATAACTTAAGTTGTTTTTAAAAGTGGGGCCATGAAGGGTATGCCTTCATAAAGAGCTTTATTAATTTTATTAAGAACTTTATTCCTTGAGCAAAAGTGGACGCCACTTTTATATTATTTGAATAAAGTGAAATTCTTGGAGGCTTTTGGGACACCACTTGAGAAGTTGATTGGTCTTTGGGAATGGGAAAGGTCTCTTGTGTCTTTTGAGCTGCTTCTCAGGCAATTGAAGAGTTTTGGTGAGCTCTTATTTATTGAAGGCTTTTGCTCCAGCATTTCATCCATGAAAATTAAGCTAAAGTTATGCTGTCGAAATGACAATTGACATATTGCTTCGAGGAAGTCTACCTCCTAGCCTCTCATCCAATTTCGTGTTTGCAATATAACACCTAGTTGGCTACATTGCTGCTTCTCAACTTCAGACTAGCAGATTGAGCATCAAAGATTGAAGAATTTTGGAGATTTTGGTAATTTTGGTTTGCTGTTTCATCAACTGCTGAAAGTGATTTTTATTCATGGCTTATTTTCCAGCTTGAATTTCGTTCTGGGTATTTAACCAATCTGTTTGTTGACCTTGGGCGACTATTCATGCAAGTTTTGAGATTTTAATTTGAAGTGTCTGATTTTTAAATAAAATCGCCCCTCCCAAGAGGGCCGTACCATCTCATGTGCATTGGGAATTGTGCAAGTAAAAAAATAAGTTGGAGTTGCTGCTGTTTGGTGCTTGGTTTTTGGGCGCCTACCTCTTGAGAAACATTTGCAAAAGATTTCAGTCAATTCGGAGGTGAAACGAGTGAGTTATGAATATTTTACTGTTTCCCAGTCTGCTGTTATAATTTCCAGAATTCTGATTTTTATATCAGACTGTTGCAATTTCCAGATTTTTGGCTTATACTTCAGTATTTGAGTGTTATATCATTGTAGAAGCTCATACTTGTATCTAAGGTTCATTCCTTATCAATTGTACTTAGTAATTTGCAGAGTTTTATTTGTAAGGTTGAGATTAAGCATTACTAATCCAACCATTTCTTTCATTTCTGCAATTTACTTTCTGTTTATCATTAAATTACCCCTGGATGGTTTACCGCCAGTGTGGACAATCTATTTGTAACACTCTTATACCCACTTCACAATGGTGAATCCCCACAGCTCTGTGGATGCCCGCCGCAGCGGATGAATTGTGCTTAATTGTAATTCTCCCCCCACTGTTTGGTGGTAGTGAGGAAATGTTTTCTATGGCTGGTTATCCGCCTAACAGTTTATAATTTCAATTTTCTAGACTCCGTCATATGTTAGCACCTCGCCCTCAGTGGGATCTTGAGTGCACATTCTTGACGTTGAGTAGTTCTTCAATTCAAGTTCAGTTTCTTCCATTCAAGTTCAGTTTTCAGTTTGAGGCTAACGCTAATCCAATCATCTATTGCTGGTTATTTTGTGTTACTTCTTCAAAAAATTGGTTAGCATATTTCAGGAAGTCTCACTAGATTCTGCCTTAGGTTTGTTCTTTTTCTTCCCTTTCCCCTTAGATAGTGTGACTATCAATGCATGGGACTTAAAAGAGACATTATGTTGGCTAAGTTTTGATTGTTACCTAGTCAATCTTTCACAAAAGGTCTCAAATGAAGGCATGACAAATGAAGCACCTAACCCATCCATGGTGGAATGAAAGGAAGTGGCAAAATATGCAAACACACCTTTCAATTGAGACAAAATTAAAAATATACATTCCTTATCAGTTTTCTCTTTCCCACAACTCGTTGATTGAGTTTGCAAAGACTTGAACCTCACCAAATAATCCTCAATAGTAGGAAATGAATCGGTAGAAAGAGATGCCAATTTGCTTCTAATTATAAAGCTCTTACGTCACTAATAGAACCAAAGAAATCCTTATATTTATCCCATACTTGTCTTGGTGTAGTACACTCCTCAATGTGGAAGAATAAGGAGTCAAAAACATGTAGTGCGATCAAGCCCATCACCTCATCACATTTGTTCCAATGTGCAAATTTCTCATATTCCCTAGGAAAAGAAGGTTGTTCCTCTCCCAAGGTAGACCATAATCCCCTAGACCAAAGTAATCTCTACATCCTCACCTTCCATGTGTGATAATTATGAGGAGTAAGAACCTCAAATCCTGGGTCTGCCATTAGAGCCACAAACACAAATTTAGCAAAAGGAAAAATATTTGATAGAAACTAATGTGAAACTCCCAAAATATGATGCTCAACTGAAAAAAGAAGCCTCCTCAATCAAATAAACCTTCTCCAAATAGTAGTATGTCCAAGTAATCAAGAAAATGCCACAAATTGTAAAAACTCAATGGATTGTACCTAGAGTTGAATCTAAAAAAAGTGCATGGACAAAATGATAGAGCTCTTTATCACCTTTGCAATGCCGTGGAATCTTCAAAATCCGACAATCTAGCGAAAAGATGCTAGCTCGGGAGTCCAAAAGGAAGAACTGACTTCAATTGGCAATAATTTGTACCTATAGAAAAATCTAGCAAAATACTCTGCACCACTGTGAAGTATGCAAAACTAGCTTTCCATCGATATCTCATTTGCAAAATTTCGATATCCTAGCGAAAAGTCATGGCAAAATGAAAAAAGGCCTATATTAGGCACTTTGCAAGCTAAATTGGAGCAAAAATAAGCCCTTGGGCTCAAGCACTTACTCTGCAATACGACCACGGGGTTTGAGGGTGAAAAAAATTGCACTCGCCATTGGTGGCAGCGGGGCGGCAGTCGCTTGTAGCGCACTGCTCCTCCACAGCGGAGCCTGTGGTTTTCAATAGAACCTTGGGCTATGAAAAGGAGCTTGACGTGATTGGGAATTCTCTGGCGGCCGGAAAACTTTGATGTTGACGGAAAGCACTGTTGACAGCAGGGAGATAAATGTACGCAATTGGTGGAAATAAATGCCCCTCGACAGCTAATGAATACGGGTTGACAAAAGGACACACAAGCCAAGATTTGCAAGCAGACGGAGAAGTCAATGCAATTTGACAAAGGTACTCTATAGAAGTAGACAAAACTATAGATCGTGCAAGGTCTAAAAAAAAATGTCTGCATAACTTTGATTAATTAATCCACCATATATATGCCACCATAATAAATTTCACCCAAAGTATAGAAAAAAATGCCCGATAATTAAAAAATTAACCTAAAATAATAATATTGCGCCTCAAATTTTTTTTTGCAACCGGGAGGGTGAAATTTTTTTCATAGAATGTATGATCCATACGGTACGGATACCAGACACTATGCAAGAAAAAACCTTTGATGCCTTTGGGTTAAGATGTCGGATTTCGACAATTTGATAGGTGTTTTTGGGGTTTTTGGACCTCCTGAACACAATAGTGGGGTTAGATCTAACCCAATGTGCTTCAAAAATTAGTTGCTTCCCAGATGACGACAACTAGCCCATAATGTTATAAACCCTTGAACCTGAAATGAAAATCTCCTTAAAACTCAACTCTCCAATTCGAGATGGACTTTGCAAGGCCTATGCTTTGATACCATGTTGGTAATATGGATGAACAATGAACCCAATTGAAGTTGTGCACTCTTCAAAGAATCAACCATGAAAGATACCATCCACAAGAAAGTGTTGCAACATGAGCAAGAAGATAGATGATTGATCAAATAATGATATTGAATTGATCTAGAATATGTTACAAATGCACAAGCACCTTGTATATATAGGCAACATGTGGTGAGGTAGAATAACTACCCTTGATACAAACATTAAATGCCTAATGCAAAATAATAAATGCATAAGATAATCCATAGGAAAACTATTAAATGCCTAGATAACTAAAAGTAAACAATGAGACATGGCCCCATTATAACTAACTTCTAGAAATGACAACTAGGAGTAAACTCCTAGTAACCATATACATATATATGTTAAGCACAAATTTTCCAATTTTATATGGGTAGGGAAGATAATTGAAGTTGATATGTTGAGTTATAGTATTGAACAATTTTCAAGGCCGGGTAAAAGGTAGGTATTAAGGAACTTGCCTTCACAGGGGTTTTAAAAGCTTTGATGAAATTGAAAAAAAGCAAGCACAAGAATAATAAGTATTCATGGCAAAAACGAAGGAGAAAATGTTGTACAGAGGCAAGATTTAAAGGAGATATGTTGTGTGATGTCCTATTTTTGCCCCTGTTGAATAAATATACCAACGGTCAAATCCCCTTGCACCCTTGCTATATGATGGCCGACCTTATTGTTTTAGTGCTACCTTAAAATAGAAATTAAATTAAATTAATATATTATATGGCCAACCTCCTTTAGTCAAGGCATAAATAGTATTTTATGAAATAGTCTAAGGACATCGATCCAATGATGGGGGGTGGCAGCAAAGTGCAGCGATTATAATTTAAATTTAAGACAGCGACTAAAGTGGGACAAGCAGTGACCCTTCATATGGCTGACTTCTTGTGAATAATCGCCTCCTTTGTGAAGAGGCACGAAATAGATATAAAAAGGGAGATCAGCAGATTTATTGAGGAAAAAAAATCAGGGAATAGAAATCAAGGAGAAGTCTGAATAAAAGAATGGATGATGGAGGGAAAATAAGTAAGAAATCCGGAATATATTTCTGAGTATTGCAGCAGATATAATCAGAAGATGGAATATCCTTACATGTATATAAATAAGTTCACATTAAATGATTACTCAAAAATCAATCAGAAATAACTATATATATCTATATATATGCTATTCACGATTATGCAATAATGATGCTTGCAGAAATTATTGAGTCTTATAAGTAGTTATGATTCTTTAATATGAGTATGAATAACAGAATCAATAATTGTGGTGTATGTGAAATGCATATTCTAAGTCATTAATAACTCGGCAAGCAATCATGTGGAGGAGAAGAGGAAATGCAAGGAAGGGGAACAGATACGAGATCACCATCTAAATAGACCAACACATGCTGGATGTCCAATGTGCTTGCCACTTGTGGCCAAGAGGTGAGTGTCCGCTCTTGGGCTTAGATAGGAGGATTTCCGGGCACCCTATTGCAGTTTTCCTTCCAACCTCTACAATGGTTGATTGTTGGAGAAATCACAAGTCATAAGAAGATATGAAAAGGGAGGGAAGATACAAGCACCCCACAAGGTAGACCACCCCATGCTAGATGTCCAACGTGCTTGCCACTTGGGGCCAAGAGGGTGAGTGTCCGCTCTTGGGCTTAGTGTGGGGTTTGCTTTGGGCCTGTGATGAGCCTTGCTAGCTCACTGCTCAAACCCCTGTCTTTTTTTTAAGTCTATTTGTGTTTTTTAGTTTTTTAGAGAAATTTTGTAGACAGAAGAGAAGGGGCACATCATATAAAAGCTCACAGAATGAAAACTTGAGCAAATTTAATCAAACTGAAATTGTAGAAGGTGTTTATTATCATCAACAATGGATTTAAAACATACAAACATACCCGAAAGCCTCCAGATTTTTTATATAAAAATTCCGATCAAAATAGTGAAGAACTGATGAAAACTGGAGTAGAACATTACAGATTGCAAAGTTTAATCTGAAACTGAAACCATAGAGAAGTACAGATAGGGCGCCCAAGTTCATGAAGAGAGATCCTCAGAAAGAAGACGTTTCTCCAAAAAGCCAAAAAAAACCTTCTTTGCAAGTGCCATGCCCTTTCAAACAAAAAAGAACCATAAACCATCTCTGAAGGTTCGCCCAAACAGCCATGAAGTCTGCCATGGTGAAGGAAGAACAGCAACCAATAAACCCTCTGTTTCTGATGAATAACACTACAAAAATCTGTTGAAGCACTGCAGAACTTCTGAAATGAAGCTCTCTAAATCTGCACCAATTCAGCTGATCTCTCACAGCCTCACAAGTGCTCACACTGAAGAGATTTCGTTCTCCAATGGTGGATTTGCTGCAAACCTGATCACAGGATGAAAGCAAAGGGAAAAAACCAGGGTTGGGGGACGTCCCCAAAATCATTGCGGTTTGGGGCGTCCAGGTGGGGGACTAGGGATGGGGACCAATCGGCGAAACGAAGGGAATAAAATAGGCCGATCCGGGGACAGAGGGAGGTGCCCTCGATCTCCCGACCCGGCCGCCACGTTAGCGCCCAAACACAAAAAAAAAAGCAAAAAATTTAAAAATAAAGCCCTGCCTATGTGGCATGCGTGGGCCCCACCATGTTTTGCTCTCTTATGAATGAAAGGAGGCCTCTAAAAGTTCATTATTTTCATTTTGTTTGTGTAGGGAGCCAAGGGTTTGAGAAGAAAAAAAATTGCAGCCATTGAAGGAGAAGGAGCAGCTGTTTGGAGGAGAGGAGGTTGAAAGAGTGTTGTTGGGAGTGCAAATCCATCAAAAAGGTATGCATTTTCTTTCACCATTCTTTTTTTTTCATTTTTTTTGCAAAATATGAAGTATGCATAGTCTGATTTTTTTTTATTTTTTTCATTTTCAGTCAACACTTGCATTCTAAAAACAAAAAACATGAGCAACAGTGAGGGTGGGAGTGATAGTGAAGTTGAAATGCAAGTTAGAAGGCAAACTAGAGAGCAAATAACCCCTACCCAACACCATCATTCATCAACCAATTCCAAAACTATGAAGGACTATGCAAAACACCCAATAGACAAAAAAAAACCATTCCTTCAATTTGTGACAGCCATGGGTGAAAGACAAAAAAATTCAGGGGGGAGTAGGGTTTGGTTGTGCCATGTTTGTGAAAAGGAGTTTAGGGGCAGCTACACTAGAGTTAGGTCTCATTTTTTGGGTGAGGTGGGCCATGGAGTTAGAACATGTCCTGCATTGACAGATGCACTATTTATAGAGTGCCAAACAATTCAAATGGAGTGTGAAGGTGGGGTTCAAACTGGGTCTCCTTCTTTCCCAAGTTCACAATCGTCTATGCCTACTCCTACTCCTAGTCCTTCCACAGTTGGTAGTACTGTTATCTTAAGAGGAAAGAGGAAGGTGATTGGTGGTGATAAGGGAGCCTCAGTTGAGTCCATGTTTCAAAACCAAGCACGAGAAACCTGTGAATCCTCCATTGCCAAATTCTTTTTTGCCCATGCCATTCCATTTCATGTGGCCCGTTCCTCTTATTTCAAACAAATGGTGAAAGACTTAGTTGCTGTTGGTCCTTCATTTGTACCCCCTGGAGATCATAAGCTACGCACCACCCTCCTAGACAAAGAGTACTCCAAAGTTAATGTGTTAATGGAGGAGATGAGGCAAACATGGATGAGGACGGGGTGCTCTATAGTGATGGATGGGTGGACTGATTGTAGACGTCGGCCACTCATCAATGTCATAGTCACATGCCCTGCTGGTTCTTATTTTCTTAGAGCCGTAGATTGTTCAGGGAGACGTAAGGATGCTGACTTCCAATTTTCCATTTTGAGAGATGCCATAGAGGAGGTTGGGGCTGCAAATGTGGTGCAGGTGATCACCGATTCAGCACGTGTGTGCAAATCGGCTGGGTTGATGGTGGATGGTACTTACAGGCACATATTTTGGACCCCATGTTGTGTTCATGCATTGAACAATGCATTGAAAGACATAGGGAAGATGGATTGGGTGAAGAAAACGGTGGCAGAAGCTAGAGAAATTCAGATGTTCATTTGCAACCACCACACCTCACTTGCTCTTTTCAGGACATTTTCAAAGGAGTTTCTCAAACCTGTTGATACAAGGTATGCCATTTACTTCATTTTGTTTCACTTTCAATTAGTATTCATAATCTGATTTTGTTTTAAATTTTTATTTTTTAATGAATCATTGAATTAATGAATATAGATATGCCACATACTTCATCCTATTGGAGAGGATGCTTGAGGTGCATGAGCCTCTACAACTGATGATGGTCAATGCTGAGTGGACTAGATGGCCTAATGCAAGTTCCACTCAAGGAAAGGGCATCAAACAAAAGATCCTCGATGATGATTGGTGGGCCAATGTGAGGTAAGACATATTAGATGGCTGATTTTCATATTAAATTTCTGATTTTAATATTTTAATTTTATTGTCCAATGTTCCAACTTTTGAAGTTTCTAACATGTCAAATAACTTGTCAACTAATTATTTTGAACTTTTTGTTTGCATTTTGCAGATATATTTGCTCCTTTATCTCGCCCATTGTAGATGTCATTAGATATGCTGATACAGACTCTCCTAGTCTTGGAGAGATATATGAGACATTTGACACTATGCTTGGGAAGATCAGGCAAGTTATTTTGGCAAAGGACCCCACTTTGGATTTATATGAGCAACACATTAGGCCCATTGTGACGCGGAGGTGGAATACAATGAACACCCCGCTTCATATGGCTGCCTTTGCTCTAAATCCAAAATGGTATGCACCAAGGGATGGTAGGGTGCCTCCATGTGATGATCCTGAGGTTTTAGATGGGTTCACACGGGCCATTGAAAAGATTTATCCAGCCGAGCAAGCTTCAATACTTCGGTCACAATTTCTAGACTTTGCTAATCTTAATGGCCCAAACTTGAGCAAACCACAGGCGAGGTTGGATAGAGCTATATTAGCTCAAGGGAACCCTATTGGATGGTGGACCTATCATGGGAGAGATACACCGCAGTTGAAGATACTTGCCACTCGCCTTCTTGCACAGGTTGCTAGTTCCTCTGCTGCAGAGAGGAATTGGTCCACATATAGCTTTATCCACTCTGTCAAGAGGAATAGACTTACCTCTAGACGAGCAGAGAAGCTAGTGGCCGTTCATAGTGCTCTTCGGCTTCAGGATCGACAGACTCCAGAGTATCGACAGACTCCAGCTCTACGGTGGGATATTGATCCCGAGGACGCGGCTCAGATAGATGAGGAGGAGACAGCTGAGGGCTTGGTTGGGGTCCCATTGGCTGAGGAGGAGCATTACAGTGGCAGTGACTCAGAGGATGACTCTGATTTTGATGCAGTTATGAGAGATGATTAGGGGCAGCAGTGCTCTTTGTTTATTTTGTAAATTTGTATTCATTATTGACATATGATATTGTATTTTGATTTTCATAGCAAACTAAAACTTTAAAACTATATGGCAGCAATGTAGCCTTTGGGCATTTTGATATAAGTTTATAAATTATAACTTGGAGGTTGTTTCATGATTCGTGTATGTTAATTTTGAATGCGTATTGAGTATTGGCATAATGTTGAACACAAATGTTATATGTTAATGTTCTATAATGTGTATTATGCATGCCTTATTCATGTTATCTATTGAATATTTAAAATTTCCCTATATTTTTATATAGCCGTCCCCTGCCGTCCCTAATTTTGGCCTCAAAAATCGGAAACTTGGGGACTCGTCCCGCCATCCCCTGCTGTCCCCGTCCCGGAAACTTGGGGTAACCTTGGAAAAAACCTCCAAGGCAAAGTTGAAATATTCAAAAAGATGAGTTTCTCATTGCCCAAATCCCTTATAAAGCAAAGGAGGTAAAAACTTAAGAAGGTCGTACATTTTAGGGTTTTAGATCATTTAAATTTATGGAAATAAACTTAAGTCACTTTCCATAGTCTCCTCTTTAATTTTTGGTTTAATTTTTGGCGCCTCCTTTAAGTGATTAAAAGATATAACTTAAAATATTCACTTTAGACTTAATTTAAGTGATATAAGAATTATAAAGTCAATTTGACTTTATAAAAAGACTTTAAGTTAAAAATTAACTTAAATCACTTAAGTAAGCCTATCTCCCTCAATTCTCAACAGAATTCAGTGCCGTCAGAAGCAAAGAAACTCCTGTACTGCCAAGGCCTGCAATGAGCCTATCCACGATCTCAGAAAATGAAATCGACCGAACTCTCCAGAAGGTACCACTAACCCTCTAACCAAACTAGTTAGCCCACAAGGGTCCAAGAAAAGGGCTAACACACTGCATCAGGTGACTGACTAGAGTGGGGACATCACAGGGCCAGCCTATCATTCTCCCTCATTCAAACCTATTGTGATTGAATACTAAAAAATAAGTATAGATGTAACTTGGCTTATCTAATGGGTTATGATGATTTTACCTATTTGTACTCCTATGTGTGATTATTAACCCTAATAGAAATAATCAGATTTATGAATTATATATACATATGCAATATTGCCTAATATGATTGTAGGACCTAAATCAGGATGTATCTTGTTAAAGGGCATTTAATTGGTAAGTTATATCTCTAGCTATATTACAATTCTTAGTTTAATGAAATTTGTGATTCTAGGGCAAGATTTAGGGTAATTCTCAAAAGGGGACATTACATGTTGAAAACCAATGAACAGGGTAGCTGCACAGAAGTAGGGATTTGTCTTCGCCAGAAAAATGTTCATCATATTCTTCAATGCCACTGTAACAAATGAGCAAGGCTAAATGCTTGATAGACATTTGCTCAAAATCTCCTTCCTTGGCCCATACTTAGCCAAACAATCGCAGTTTGCATTGCCATGCAGTATTTTTAGTAGCATTTGCTACTTGTTAACTATGAGATACAACTATGTTACAATCACAGTTGGTAAAAAGGCTCTTTAAATAAATCGGTATTATAAAAATAAATCTTGTATTCATTTGCAAGTTGAAAGATGAGAAATGAGGTATAAAATTTTTCTGCTGTCAGTTGAAACTTATACGGATAAGGTAGTTATTTGGGCAGTTCTTCCAATCTACTTTGAAATACTGCCTGATAATGGTTCACACTCTTTCTGCAATCTACTAATATGGGATTCGCACTCCCATGTTGCAGATTTCACAAATTCTATTGGACAAATTCATTACTGCCTCAAAATTCTCCAAATACGATTTTTCTATTTTCTTTAGCCAATTTTAAGAAAATCTCTAACTACCCATTAGTAGGGAATACATTAATTTGAGTTTAAAGAAAAGAAGAAATGGGCGCTAGGGATCTTGATGAGAAGATTCTACAAATACTAGAAGATCTCCAACTTCTGTGATAGATCATTTTCATGCACTGACTTCATATTCTTCAAAGAAGTACCATGAAATATCTAAAAAAGTTGTGAGAAGGAAAGCTCATCCCAAAAATGATTTAGGGTCCAGATATCCTCAGACTGAAGTAAATACAAAGCTACAAAAGACCCAAGAACATGCCAGAAAAAATACAGGAAGGTATTGTCCTAAAGCTCTGCACATAGTTGTTTTCTTTAGCTTTTTGGTTGCTTTGGTTTCTATTAGTATGTCAACACGATTGTACTTAGAATGGCCATTAAGTAAAGACTAAGTAGCTGAATCGTCACCCTTTGCCTAACGACTCTAGGTACGAAACGTACCAGGTATGGAATTGGGTACGAATCACTCTGGAAACACATAGGAATCGTTTTTTGCCGCTTGGAATCAATTTTGAGTTTGCCATCACATCTCTGAGCGATTCTGAAGGTGATGACTGATGTGGCGATTCTAGGACGTTTTTTGACCGTTTTCAGCAGGTTTTTGACTTTTTGAAAGTCGAAATAAGTGAAAACAAAGGGAAAAAACCCCCAACGGGTGGATTATTATTGTTTGTTTTTTTTGTGCTGCACAAAGGTGGAGAGAGCAATTTTATGCTTTATCGAATTGATCTGTAATCATTTGAAAAAATTCATATCATCCTTTTATGAATATTGAATTAACTCAATGAAAACAGTAGAAATGTACTAACACCCCCACTAACAGCCATACTATAAGTTGGATATTAGAGAGTAATACTAATATTAATTTTACAAGGTAAAGATTTTCCTGAATTTTGGGGACAGCAGGGGATACTTTGAAATATAATAATATAATGCGAATAATATTATCTTTTGATATTTTGACCCATGCTCCAATTAATATATTATATTATTATATTTTTATTATAATACTAATTTTATATACTTTGATATATAATATAATTGGAGAATTATATACCCTTTGAATTATTATATTAGTATATTTTAAATTTGTATATTATTATATTATTAGCATATTATATAACTATTATCTATTATATTATCATGAATATATATATATATGTTTTTTGTATGGATGTACCCTTACCCGTACCCAACCCCCAAATTTTTTTTGTCATACCAACATATCGTACCCATGTGCCCGATTCTGATTTTGATTCCGATTTGGTAACTTAGAGTGAAGATTACCCATTATCATTTATACCAACAATGAGTTGGCCTCATAGTTTCTCAAATGAGTCCAAAAATAATTTGGAGGAGCTTCAACCCACGTTGGAGAAATTTTCCAGAAAGATAGAGAAATGGGTATAGAAGAAGCTAGATTTAGCAGATGAGAAACTGGCTGGAGAGTTGGAAAAACTAAAAATGAGATGGAGTTGTCCATCAGAGACCATTTTCATGTACTTGCAAAACAGCTTGATAAAATGGATGAGCAAATGCAAGAGGTGGAAGAGTCTATGAAAATAGTTGAAGAAAAGGGTCTCCTTAACCTAACAGAGGCCATGGATCTCATCAACAGTGCTTTGAAGGCAAAGGATGAAGTTGGGGACAGGAAGGTTGTGATTAGCTTGGATGATATCAGGGCTGCAACGAGAAGGATAGTCGAAGCAGAGATTGAAAAGAATTCTGCTGATGGAGTTGGAAGAGTGGATTATGCTATAGCTAATGGTGGAGGAAAGGTTTTAGGTCATTTCGATGGGTACTATCCTAGAGTGGCCCGCTCTTGGAGGCAAGTTTCCAATAATCTACTTTCCTTGAATCATCCCCTTGCTAATGGGATACTTAAGCCTGGATTTGGACAGCCAGGGAGATGCTTTCCTCTCAAAGGCAGTAATGTTTCTATCATCATTGGACTTAGGATTTCCACTTTTGCTGAAGCTATCAACATGGAACATGTTCCAAAGGCAGCAATGCTACCCTTTTTAGCATCTTTAAAGAAAATATCTTTAATAGATTTTTTTTTTATCTTAAATGAGACACTAGTCTTAGCCACAGAAGTTTTCCCTGCTTGCAAAGTTATTTATTATAGTAAGATCCTGAAAAAGCTAATCTTTTATTTTGTTTATGCCTTACATTGATTGTATTTTTTTCCCTCCTGGAAGCTTACAAGCTGCGCTACCTTGGAGCTACTCATAGAAAATATAAATACATGGGTATCTTTATTTACATACAACTTTTGTAGTACCAATATATTCAACATGGATACTACTATAAAAAAGAATTTTTATCCCAATAATAAAGGTAGAGAGTAACAAAAAGCTTTTAAGGATATAAATAAATAGTTTTAGAAGCAATTTAAATAAGAGAGAATATTTTGAAGTTTATGAGCACATGATTTTGAATTTGAACAAATTTTACAAAGTAGCCTCTAGTATATCAAAGAGCTGCACTGCACCATGTCAAGAATCTACCTTCTCCTTAGGTCTAAGTGGCATTTCACTTTCAAATACCATTCAGCTTAGATGTCAGATCTGAGGGTTATCTATTACTGTAAATCCATCTTTCTGCTCGTTCATCAAGTTAAAGTGATATTTATTTCTTCAAATTCATCACCTGCTTGTACGCCAGTTCAGCTTACCAGAGTGTGAAGCACCCTGTACTTACCATATGATCACATCTAGAGAGACAAGCCTAAAGAAGGTTTTGGTTTAAAAGCTCCATTATTCATGTACTATATTACTAAAAATTGAAGGTTCTGAATGGTGAGTGGATCTGTTTGATTCGGGGTTAGTTATTGTCAGGTTTAGTGTTTGGCCCTGATGAACAGTTCTGTTCCCTTCATGTTCTGTCCCTTGAGGAATGCTCAAACTATATTACTAGGATAAAAAATTTCTCTTCTATCCTTTTAATATACTCTTCTCATTTATCTTATCTACTTGAGTAATTTCCTAGGGATTGCTGGGAATTTTCCTCTTCAATTGGGTGTTTCTCTTCTAAAGTAGTCTTACAAGTGTTACATTCTTACTGAATCTCAGTATTTTAATTTAAATAAAAAAATAATATAAATTTTAACTATTGATGTGTTCTTTATTGGGGCAGAGCTTGGCATATGATTTAACAAGTGCACCAAAGAAATTAAAATAAAAATAATATAATTTTTAACTATTGATGTATTCTTTATTGGAGCAAAGCTTGGCATATGATTTAACAAGTGCACCAAAGCAATTAAAATAAAAATATAATATAATTTTTAACTATTGATGTGTTCTTTATTGGAGCAGAACTTGGCATATGATTTAACAAGTGCATCAAAGCAATTCAAGATTTATGGGTCTACTTTAAAAAAAGAAAACCAGAAATCCTCATGGATTGTACTTGGAGAGTTCACTTATGATATATTTTCTGACAAGTATATCCAGACCTTCAGTTTACTAAATGGTAAAACTGTAGAGAAGAAGATAAGTAGGGTGAAACTACATATATTGTCAAAACATGGAAGCCAAACTCATACATGCATTTACATGGAAGCTGTTTGACCTCCTTCTGCTTCATCACATTATTCTGGTTGACTTTATGTTGTGTTTTCTTGAGCTGATGCAAGCTTCTGTGATTATATACTGATAAAGTTCGCAGTACCTCCTCTTTGCTTCCCATGAGGATGTTTGCAGGCTTGGGCTCCTTAACACAGTTGATCAGCCTGGCATTTTCTGGAATAGAACCTGCATCATTGTTATTATTACTGTTATGCACAAGCACAGAACACATAAAAATGCCTGAAGGATAAAGGAATAGCATAACAGGATATCTACATTTTAACTATTACCTCTGTGCATTCACCCAAAATATTCACTATTACTATCTATACCCCAAACAATAATAGAAGAGAGGCATTAATGGGATTACTACTATGAATAATCACAAAGTAAATAAAATATGGTTATGGTATAAAAGAATGGAATAACAGAGATTCTACAATTTCTATTACCTCTATAAATCCACCTAGATCACGTTTTTCACTATCATTATCCTTGCCTAAACATTTTAGAGTAGAGCTCTTAGGATAAATTCATCACACAACCCAAAGCCTACACTATTATTACTACTATCAAGGATTCACTCAAAATCATTTGTTTTTGCTATCAGTATACATGCCCAAAACATTAATAATTCAGTTTTCTTGGACAAATGATTGGACAAATGACTGGAAGAAAACACATTCTGCATTTTAATGTTTAAAATGGGTTCACATTTTATAATCATTGCCCATACCCATAACACAACTCGAGTTTTATGATACATATTGGCATGACACACAACTCATATTTGCATTTCTATCTATATGAATGAACAGACCATCATTAACCCACCCAATAAATTAATAGTCTTTGAGAATTACCATATAAATGAATGACAAAATGCATTGTGATTACCAGTATTATTACACACATAACAATATTCAAAAGGCACTAATGGCATAAGTAATAATATAATCCACAAAAAACACTTACCTTCATCTAGAGTGTAGGAGAAAATGTAAAGAATCACAAGGCATGCTAACAATAGCAGAGGAATGAGGTGCACTTCCAACTCTGTACTGCAGCCCAACTGGGATTTCTTATCAAATTCCTCCTCCCTATGCTTTGGGCCATTCTCTCTCTTCTGTGCAGACTCTTAAACTTAATTTACAGAGTCCAGGTCCAGATCTATGCCAATCTAGAATTGAAAGGGAATTTTATCTCAATGAATGTTCAGGCTTGGGGGTTTTGACAAGAACAGCTACAAATTCTTGTAATAAGCTTTTCAAAAAAAAGGCCCTGTGTCTTGGAAACTGGCTTTGGACCTGACAAATTCAATCAAAAAAAAATATTTTATAACATAATGGTATTTCAGACCAGTTTCTTAATCAGAGAAGCCAAAAATTTTGAAGGAAAGACAGACATCTAGCAATAATAGAAAGAAGAAGCGATTAACTAACACCATAGAAATATCTTCCAGAATTGAAATTCTAATGGGAAACAAAGAGGGATATTTAGCTCAAAAGAATGGATAAAGATGGACTGAGAGCTTCAAAATCTATCAATCCATATATTCCTGGCTATCAGAAAATGGCAAAGGATGCTCTGCCTTCCATTAGTAACCTCAAAACCTGCACTTATGAATGAGGTTCTCAAAATAAAATGTGACTTATAGTAGCAAATTTAAAGTGTGCAACTAAAATAAGCTAAAATTTGGATCAAAAAGCCAGTGATTAATAGCATTTGCTTCCAACTCCACCAACAAACACATGAAAATAGCGCAAAAGGAGAGTGAATTAATTCAGTCAGATATAATTATGCCCATGGCCCTCCTTTCTGCCTACCATCATAATTGCCAATATATGGCCACACCACAACTTTCATATTAATCACCCTTAAGAGCTGAAAATTTTAGCCAATCAAATTGATGAAAATGCATTTTGCATCTCTACTCTGGATCATAAGAAAATAAAGCAAATGATAATGAAAATTGCTGCCATTTTCAATGACACAAGAACTTGCCACCATTACATCAAAGCAGTGAAGATTCTAAAAAGCTTTCTCTACAACCGGTATTTTCTGACCAAAAAGCGTATCATTGTAGAAAAAAATAAAGTTGCTATGTTCAACTTCAACAAGTCATACCTACACATACATGGTTACTACAACCTGAGTAAAGCCCACTGATTCAATTTTTTAGTTCTCAGCTCCTTATAAGGGGTAAACCAACAGACACAACCACCAAGGTTGCTGGAATTCCGAATTTCAAATGACCCCAAAATGAGAGGTGGTATCCAAAGAACTGTGTTCTTCTGGCTTGCTCACAAACAATTAAATTTGCAGCTGAACCTACCAACGTTAAGTTGCCTGCCACAGTACTAACCCATGCCAAAATGAGCCATGCTTTTCTCACACTTGCCCCCGAGGCTGCTGCTGATGCTGCCACTCTAGCACCCAACAAAAGCACTAAAAACAAACAAAACAACACTCATTAAAATATTAATAAAATTTGAACAATGAAAGGATAAACACTTTCAGAATTTTGCTTGAAGAAACCAATTTATACAAAATGAGAAGGATGAGCATCTTTGAATGAGATTTGCATGTCATGAACATACACAGTGCACACTATTAAATTGGTTTTTTGCTAACAGAAAGAAAGGAGTGTTATATTTACACACAACAGGAAATATAGACAACAATGTTCCATTCAGACTGGACAGAGACAATTCCTACTGAACTGTACTGAACATTACAGAAAATCAGGATGCTTGAAAGACATGAAAACAAAAACCATAACTAAAGGACCTATACAAGCACCCCTAAAAATGATACCCTATAACTTATAAGGCTATACCTGTAATCCATCTTACCAGAAGTCCTGCTTTTTCATAATAACTTACTAACACCAACTGCAATCCCCTGAAGGCTGAAACGAAATCCAAGATAAAACAAAATCTTAAGAGTTCTAGATCTTCAAAAAATGTGTTATTTTGCATTCAATGCATTTTGCGAATCTTTCGTTTCTCCATATCAATTCTTTTCCATCCTAATTTTCCTTCTTCCTCATGCCATGCCCTAGAAGTGACCCCTCTCTAGTCATCCTTGAAACTTGTATACCCATCCTCAAGCCCCGGTCTAGTGTACAATGCACTAATAGCCAAGTTCTTTAATCATACACAGTTTTCTATGAAAAAATTATCACTAGCTTTATTCATTCATCTACCAAAGAGCACTAGATGCCCCCTCTTTAATACATCTTTTTCGTAAAATTCCAATTATGAACACTCGAGAAGTGAATTTCGACTTGTTTCCAATTTCTACACATCCCTATCCAATTTACACTTCTTGAGGTTTTTCTTGATTGGAAGCCATTGGTTGGACTCCAGGGACATTGGCAATTTAGTTGGCAAAACAAATTGTCTACCAAAAATGGGTGTAACTCTTATCACTTGAAATATGCACCCTATTGAATCTTGAATCCAGCTATCTTGTGAAACATGAGATGACCTCTTGAGTTGTGGGACTCGCAAAAACCAAGGTCAACCTCCAATTAAAGGGTGGCTTCCCCTTGGTAAATTACCTAAAAACTAACTCTAACTAAAGAACTTTGCTGGAAAAAGAGATAAGAAAGAACTAATAATCTAAATCTAAAACAGAAAATGAAGGCGATACACCAAATATAGCAGATTTCTACTTCCTTTTAGCAACACAACTTATGAATCTCAATCTAAAGCTTCACACAATTATTTGCAACAATAATTCAAAGGTAAACTTAGAACAACCAAGGAATCATAGAACTCACAATAATACCTGATTTCTTTTCATACACAAGAAAATTGAAACAAGTAGAGGCAAAAATACTGATCTTTGATTCACTAAAGACTACTACAATGACTATTTTCTGGAAAAACAATAAAAGATTACGTCACAAGCATACAATCAACCATTATTTCAGAGTGAAACAAGGTTGAAGATGCAATCAATGGAGAAAATCATGGAAGTAAAGACCTGATTTTGATTGAAAAAATTCAAGGATTGAATGTCACTTTGTCACAATAAACTTTTTCCATCCCTTTGCAACAAAGCATAGACCTCTTATTTATAGATTTTAAGAGCCTAAACTTACAAAGCCATGTTGACTTTAGATTTTTTTCCTATGAGTTGTCATCCTTATCTTATGTGGATAAGATTTACCTTTTTGTTTTATGAGTTGTCAATCTTATCTTGTGAGTTGTCATCCTTATCCTCTACGAATAAGAAATTTGTAATCCTTATCCTATGAGTATAAGATATTTGTAATCCTTATCCTCTGTGGATAAGATATTTGTAATCCTTATCCTCAAAGTTAGCTGCTTTATTATTTTTGCATGTTTTGCTAATTTTGCAGAAAATATTTTCTTTTCCTTTTTGTTATCCTAAATTTTTAACTCGTTTCAAAATTTAGGTAACCAATCAAAATTTTCTTAAAACTTGAGATTTTTCTTCTCTAAGGCACGCATTACGAGGTGCAAAAAGTGGCAAATCTCTGTTTTAGGTTGATTAACCTTTGGGCTACTCTTTTTCCCCCTTACGTTTCCGTTTTCGTTAATTTCTGAGTTGTTTTTGGTGTCTTTTTCATCAATTTCGGGTTTTCAGAGCAACTCAGCAAATAGGGAAATTTGAACTCAAAAGCAAAATTGCTAAAATGTCTCAAAAACCCGAAATTGCTTAAGTTATCAAAAAACCCCGAATTTGTTAAGTTTTTATATTTTGACAAAAGGCAAAATTGCTAAAATGATTTAAAAACCCGATTTTGCTTAAGTGACTTGAAAAGTTCGAATTTTTCATAAGTATTCATTTTTGTTAAAATGAAAATTGTCAAGTCATCTAAAAAGTGCGAATTTGCTTAAAGTGAAATTGTTATTTGGCTTCAAAAACCCGATTTTGTTAAAAAAAGCATGTAAAGCCTCAAAAAAGGCCCGATTCATGTTTTTGATGACATTTTGCGTTGCAAAAGCTTCTGAAAAGTCCGATTTTTCTCAAATTCGAGCTGGTTGAATTCTTCTTCGCATTTACTTCCCTATTTCATGGAGATTTTGTCGACCTTAATGCCTGAAATTCGGACTTTTACCAGTAAATAGCCAAGTTACTGTCTTTTTTCAACGCGCCTAGGGTTTTGTCTCTGTATTTTCGCATATACAACTCACTCCAGGTATGTTATGCGTTTTTCAGTTATCTTTCACGTCTTTTTCATTTATATGCTTTTTGTTTTAGATTTAAAAACGTCATTGTCATATATATATTTGTTTTAGATTCCAATGTCATTCAAAAACGCGTTTTTATTCTTTACGCGTTTTTCTTCTGTTTTTGCCATGGTCGATTTTATATATTTGTTAATATTTCTGTTAGTTTCAAAAACGCGTTTTACTTTATTAGTTATCTTTATGTTATGCGTTTTTCTTTGTCTCAGCTTGCTTTCATTTGAAAACGCGTTTTTATCATTATCTAATACATGTTTTCCTTTGCCTCCATTCGCCTTCATTCAAAAACGCATTTCCTTATTCTCAATATGTCTTTCATTTTTCTCATATACACTTCATCCGCCTCACACATACTCCATATATTCCATCTCGCTCGCCCTCTCCTTCATCTCACTGAAATTTTTCTTTTCATCTCATTTCATATACCTCCATACTTTCATACATAATGCATTTTTCCATTTTTAAAATGCTTCATGTGATGAAAACGCATTTTTCATTTTACCATCCATTTCCAGCAATAAACTTTCATATACCATATTCATTTCTACCATTTTCATCCATTCACTTCAAACATCCATTATCATTTTCCAGAATAAATAATTCACTTTGTGTTATCATTCGGGTTTTTAGCTCAAAAATACATTTTCGGGATTTGAAGTTGAAATAACAATTTTCAAAATTGCAAAAAAGTAAAAATTGTTAAATTTCCAAAAAATCCCGATTGCCTATGTGAAAATTGTCAAAGCTCTTTAAAATCCCGAAATTGCAAAAAGCAGAAATTGTTAAAATGTCAAAAAGTTCTGAAATTGTTGAAGACATTCAAAAACCCGAATTGCCTTAAAAAGCACAAAAGTTGACCTTTTTGGACGAAATTCCAAATCCAAACCAAAGATCTCTTTTGTCTTGCTGTTTCAGAGAGACATGCTGTTTTTGACTGCCACCATTCCATTTTAATTCCCAAATCATCTTCATTTGCCTTCCATCTTTCTTCCGAAGTCCATTTCATTGTTCTAGGGTTTGAGTTCCGCCATGCCCACTCACGTTGATGCTGATGATGTTCTGACCTTATGGGGTTTTCACCGCAGTCTTGCAGATTCCTGTTCAATGACGGATGAACCAACTTCTCCAGCAGGCAAAAAGATGAAGTATAAATTCGACAAATATCAGAATGAGATTTCTCCATCTCACGTCGTTTCAAATATCGACGAGATCAAAGATACAGAAATAGGGCATATTGATATGTCTGAATTTCTTGAAAGAGCTGAGAAATCTACGTCTTCTGATATGCAAAAGTTGCTGAGAAGTCATATTCATCTGGTGGCTTCTTTTCCTGTTGCTGCCCTTGAACCAGAATTCGTCCTTGCATGTGCAGCGCGCTTTGATAGACAATCCAGAACAATCAAGGATGATGATGGCAACGTAGTTATTAGACTTGATGCCGAAACAATCAATAGAGTTTTCAGAGTACCTGATGCAACTACTTATTCAGAGATTTCATTGAAGAGTGCTCACAGACATTTTGAGCAGAAAAAGAATGATTGTATTAAACATATCAACTCTAAATGGCTTCTTAAATCACGACCTTGTGTGACCCGTATGCCCAAGTTGTACCGGTCTGATTTTATAGAAGAAATTAACGATATGATCACTCTTCTGAGTAGGATTGCAGGGTTGAAAGTTTCTAGTGTGTTTGAAAACTGGATGTATAAGTTCATGGTTGTCATTAGAAAAGCACATCATCCAATTTTCTGGGGAGAAATAATCAGTGACTGTTTGTGTGAACAGCTTGCACAGGTTCCTACCACTCTAACCTTCTATATGAATTCATATTTGGTTTATATAGCGGCTTCCTTGAGACATTTTCCAGGCTTATCTCCTGAAGGTGATAGATCCTTGGTGCCTGTATGGAAATATTATGATCAGCTGACTTTTATTCCAAGTCGAGCGCATTATAGAAGGGTTCAAGATGCCTTCTTTGGTTATTTTATGTGTTTGTTTGACAAAAAGTTAGTAAATAACAGGGTATCTGATGCAGCTTGGAATAAGGTAAATCAATATGGCTGCTTGTTTCTTCAATTTCCTACCTTCACCTATATGAGAGTTGGCTGCTTTGAAGACCAACCTTATATGCTCCCAAGATATCCGACTGATAAGATCATTCTGATGGAGCTGGGAAGGCAGTTAATGGCAGTTCATTCACGTCAAGCTTCACAACACAAGTCTGGAATTGGTATTTCTTCACATAATCCATTGGTAATCGGCAGGTATTCTTTGACAACCTCTTCAAGAGCCAAAGCAATGGAAACTGAACTTCAGGAGATAACACTGAAGAGATTCCAAGCTAGGGTGGATTTTGATTACAGAAGGATGAAGGATAAAATAAAAAGAGCCTCCTTTACTCATGTTCACCGCATTGAGGACATTTGGGCAGACCTCCGTACAGAGAAGGATATATACAAAATGGATTATTGCAGGCTAACTTTGGAGCAAATTATTGACCTGAATCTGACTTTAATTCCAGAAGGAGTAATTGATGATAAGCAGATTTTGGATCCTGAGTACGAAGAACAAGGAGTTGCTAATGCTCCCATTCCTGCAATTCAATGGTCTCAAAAGGAATCCGTCTCCATCTTTGATAGATTTCAATCAGTCTTGGCGAACACCAACTCTTGGCTCAAAAGCATAGGTGTCAAGACTATCAAAATCAAAGTTAGAGCTGAAGATGACCCAGCTGGTCCTAGAGGATTGAAATCAGAAATCAGGGAACAATCAAAAGAAGGAGCTTCCTCTTCAAGTACCAGAATCAAGCTGAAAGTAAGCAGAGCTCCAGAACAACCATTGGATAGGGAAACACTAAAGGGTAAGGAAGTCAACGAAATGCAGATTCAGGTATTAGATCAGCAAGAAGAAGGCGAAGTTCTTGAGACCTCTACCATTCTAAGTGAGATAACTCCTCACGTTGAAGCTCCAATACCAGAATCAGCCATATCTCCTATGTCCCCTATCGACAGTGATGTTGATTCCTTTTCCACCGTTTTTGTTCCTTCTATTCCACCACAAGAGACTTGTCATCAGTCTTCATCTGTAACAGATACTCCCATGATGAACTTGCCTAGTAACTTCAAGAGTATTTTTGACATAAATCCAATCTTTTCAGCCATGTCAGAAACAACTCTTCCAGAAATTGATACATCTGTAACAAGCTTTGATTGTTTCATGGCCAATCCTAGTTGTAATTTGTCTTCTGCACAAAACATAGTTGCTGTACAAACCGAGGCACCTCCGAGAATTTCTGTTGTATCACAAACTGAGCCCATTTCTACAGAGACTGCAGTTGCCATTTCAGATGTGACAACTTTGGATCTTCCTCCATGGTTAAATTCAATTGCTCCTAAGAGAAAGAAACAGGCAGTATCTCCTGATATTTTTGATTTCCGAAAATTGAAGAAATCAAAACCAGTGATTGCAAAGAAAGCCAAAACAGTCTCACAGGTTTTTGTTGACAGTAACAGAATGAAATATGCTGAAATTGCAGAGCCCTTAGTTGAAAAACCACATGAAGAAATGCAGGTATCTGATTATAGGTTCACAAGGGTGGAATTGGGTAAGCAGACTCATGCCAATATGATGCAGGATGCTCAGAGTTCAGTGACAATTCTGACACAAAGCTATAATGAACTCTTAGCTAAAAAGGAAAAGCTCAAAGAAGACAATGCTCAGCTGGTTTCAGTCATTCAAAGGATTACAGGATCATCAGAGGCAGTTGATTCTCTATCTACAGCTCCTCCAAATGAATCAGTTAGACAATTAGAAAGAATTGCACAAAAGGCCAAGGCAATTGATTCATGGATAACTCAGCTAATTGAGCAAAGTATTCCAATGATTGAGAAGACGTTGCAAGTTTTCAAGAATGTCAGAATAGCAAAGATAAAGCTGAATCAGACTTTAGAAGCCTTCAAGCAAAGTTTGGAATCACTTGAGAAAGATTTAAAAATCTGGCATGAGATAGATCAAGTTAAGTTACAAATTCTATGCAGCAACTCGATCTTGCCAAACAGAGAAAAGTACATAGAATTTGAGGAACTTATGACAAATAGATCATTAGTCATTCAAGATCTTATCAAAGATATCCAGGCCACTTTAGAAATGAATGATGAAGTTCAGCAGGATATTCTTTCAAGTTTTGAGAAGATCTCATGTACGGTTTTGAATCAAGAAAATGAATTATTTGAAGCTGATTCAGTTACTTCAGATATGGCAGCCAATCTTCGTCAACAAATGGAATCAGAGCAATTTTCTATGGATTCGATTCAAAAGCTTATCAATCATCAGATAATCCTTGAGAAAATGCAAACTTCTTATGAAGAGCATAGATTGGCGACTATCAGATACTTTGATGTGATTTTGAAGACCGTTGCAGTGGCTAAGAACACGTTGGGTCCTGATCCAAATGAGTTGAAGATCATCATCAGCAAATTCTTATCTTTCAAAGATAGGAATGAAGCAGATTAAATTTTAGATTGTTTTATGTAATTTTACTTTCGACAATATATATGTAAAAACAAATTTTGCAATTGCAAGTGTTCTTTCCTTGCAATTTTCGAAAATGTAATTACATGTAAAATCTTACAAGACAAATCACAATTTGGATTGTAATTTTGAATAAGTCAATCGCAATTAGTTATCGGTTGAGAGATTTTCTCAAGTTTGTTGAGATCCTCCCACCTTTTTCTCCAGACCTTCCTCCTATAAATACTTGAGGGGTCTATTGTAATCTTTTATCTTTTTAGCAAGCAAGAAAACTCTGCAGAATTTTGTACTCATAAAGTCTTTGAGCTTTATAGTGGAATATTGTGAATTTTCAAGTGATATCAAGAAGCTGGAATTTCAGACTTTGAGCTGAATTCTTGTTTTGCATCCTAAATGTTCTTATGTCATTTTGGATCATTATTATTTTGTGATTACTTGAAAATTGTTGAAGATTGCTGAAGAGAGATTCGATTTAAATATCTGCAGACTTTGAGCTGTAAATGTGAGAATTGAATTCATAGTTAGTGTTAGAAATAGAGAAGAATTATAAGTCTTTGTGCTCATAGTATTTCTCATCTAGGATAGTAAATAGATACTTCATAGTTTCAGATTTTACGCTGTTTTATGTTGTATATTTTCATAAAGTAATCGTTCTGAAAAAGGTTGATAGGATTTCATTCTTCAAGACTTTGTGCTTATCGAATTGTTTTCCCGTCCCGGAGGAAATAACGGAAGTCTTTGTGCTTTCAGGAAACTTTATTTCCTTTCTCTTTATTTCACTGCACAACTGTTGTAATAAGTTTTAGTAACATTTACTGTTTCTTTTCTGTGAAGAGAGAACATAATCTTTCCTGAAACAAGAGGAACGATTGCTGTCCTACCCATATCAATTTTATTTTGTTAAAAGGGGGAGCCTTCCCTTAATTAGGAGAGTTCAAACTCACGTGCTGTGGTTGAAATCACCATTTTGTACGCTTTCACAAGAATACAAAATTTGCAACCAACACTTTTTTTGTTTTGATTTTTCAAAAAGAATCAAGTAACATTTTGGTGATCTCAAGGGGGTTATTTTCTTGCTAAATAACTGACCAACTACCTACATCCTTCCATTGGGAATGGAGTCTTCAAATGGATTAAAAAAAAAAAAAAAACTCTTTGCCTCATCAAAAACATTGCTACCAACCTACTCCAATTGAAAAGAGCTTGCTACAAACAACTTGTGCATAAAGCACTTAGGGAAAAGACACTTAAAACCTTGTGCAAAAACACTTATTAGCAAGAAAGAACACCTATCCTAACCTATACTCACCAACAGTAGTGATGCTCAAACAAATCCATTAATTGGTTTTGCAAAATAACTTCATTTTCTGACCAACATAGGATGCTTTACATGATCATAAACCGCTGAGAGGAGATGAAACACAAATAAATATTCTATAAACTACTGAAATGCTTCATGAATGATGTAAAAAAACTCACCTATCCCTTCATGTTTATCATATATACTACTCTCTTGAAATGCATAGGTAAGATGAATGCGTTCTTCCCCAACTGCAACTTCATGCTTGGGTGCAAGCATGACTTGTGATGCTTTGTGGGCCTCCATCCTAGCTAAATGTCTGATAGGACACCCTCTTGAACAAAAAAACTTCAAACTCTCATTGTTGGCTTCCTCTTTTTGGACCACTTCTTTAATGACATGCACTTTGGAATGATTTGGTTCATGTTGTTCAAATGGAAACATAGTTGCTTTCTCCTCTAGTTTGTGTTGCTCTTGATTCAAGAGATAAAATCTTGACATCAAGATTTGAATAGAAGTCTTGTATGATGTAGAAAATATCTTCATCAATTTCTAGCGTACTCTCCTCATTTTTATCAATTTGTTCATTCTTCAAAACAAGGCTATTTTCATTTTGTTCTTGGTATATCAACACCTTATCGAAATTTCTTGTATCTCCTTGTTGTTCCAAACCTAGTGTTGATGTTGATGTTAGTATAAACATGTCTTCTTCATCTTGTTCAACAAAAGAAGGCAACTCATCAAACCAAAATGTAGACTCTTTTTCCTCACCACTCCCTTCTTGGTTGTTATTTTTTTCTCCCAACTAATTTGAGTATTCAAGAGGCTCATCTTGCTTGAAGCTTGGAAACTTGTACTTAGGAGTCTCTTCTTTTGGAAATTGATCTGGAAAGCAAGAGGTTGGTTGAGATTCCAGTCTTTGTACTTGGACAAGTAATAGCTTCATATGTTCTTGTTTGGCAGAAGTCTCTTTTGCAAGAGACTCCTCATATTGCTTCCTCTGTGTATTTTTCTCCTGTTAGCATTGGTAGACTTGGTAAGCCGACTCCTCTTGCTGCAAATTGAATTCTTGTTGTCTTTTGATATAATCCAATTGCTTATTGAAGCTCAACAATATGATTTTGATGTCACCGATCCCCATATTGTCAACCTTTTGGGGCTAGCTAGGGAAGTAACAATGCTAGTTTGGCATAGAAATGACTTCTTGAGACTGATTAAAAGTATGTGAAGGCTGCCAAGAATATTGAGCAAAGGTGGATGCGTGACAATTATATTGAACATGCTGGTCTCTTTGTATAGCAAAGGCATTTGGGTTAAAACCAGCTGCATGCTTAGTGTGATATGGTTGGCAAGAAGTGATAAGTGTATCCTTTTCATGAAATGGATGATGATAAAACACATCTCGATGAAATGATGCAACATTTAAACAAGCTATAAATTCATTGGAATATTTTTAAAACAAGAATAGTCAGGATTGAATTTTTTGTAAAAATTTAAGCACATACTAGCACTTAGTCCAATTGAAACCAATAGATTGAACTTGGAGTTGCCAGGTGTGTGAAAGTATTGCCTCCAAAGGAAAAAATTACCGACATACACACCAAATACTAGCAATGAGGGGACAAATATTGAACTAAGATGGTTCAATTTGAACCACCGGGCATGCCCAAAACTGTTATCACTTGGAATATGAACCCTACTAAATTTTGAATTCAGCTATCCTATGAAACATGGGAGGACCTCTTGAGTTGCGAGACTCACGAAACTTGAGGTCAACCTCCAATTAAAGGGCGGTTTTCCCTTTGGTAAATCCCCTAAAAACTAACTCTAACTAAAGAACTTTGCTCGGAAAAGAGATAAGAAAGAACTAATAATCTCAATCTAAAATAGAAAATGAAGGTGATGCACCAAATATAGCAAATTTCTACTTCCTTTCAGCAACACAACTTATGAATCTCAATCTAAAGCTTCACATAGTAATTTGCAACAATAATTTAGAGGTAAACTTAGAACAACAACAATCAAGGAGTCATAGAACTCACAATAATATCTACTTTTCTTTCATACACAGAGAAAATTGAAACAAGTAGAGGCAAAAATACTGATCTTTGATTTACTGAGGATGCTACAATGATTGCTTTCTAGAAAAACAATAAAAGATTACATCAAAAGCATACAATCAACCATTATTTCAAAGTGAAACAATGTTGAAGATGCAATCAATGGAGAAATTTACACAAGTAAAGACCTGATTTTGACTAAAAAATTCAAGGATTGAATGTCACTTTGTCACAATAAACTTTTCCCATCCCTTTGCAACAAAGCATAGGCCTCTTATTTATAGATTTTGAGAGCCTAAACTCAAAAGGTCATGTTGACTTTAGAGATTTTTCCTATGAGTTGTCATCCTTATCCTCTGTGGATAAGATTTACCTTTTTGCTTTATGAGTTGTCAATCTTATCCTATGAGTTGTCATCCTTATCCTCTATGGATAAGATATTTGTAATCCTTCCTCCGTGGATAAGATATTTGTAATCCTTATTCTCTATGGATAAGATATTTGTAATCCTTATCATTGAAGTTAGCTCCTTCTTTATTATTTTTGCATGCTTTGCTGGTTTCGCAAAAAATATTTTCTTTTCTTGTTCTATTTTTTCAAAAAAAATCAGGTAATAGTAACTACAGGCAATTCTTATGTTGGATTGAATCCTATTGACCAATATTTCAAACAGCCTTGCTCTATGTATTAACCATGACATTCTTTGAAAATTTGTTTTCCAATCTTTTGATGATGAGAACAAGATTGTGAAACATCATCTCAGCCCTATCAATATTCCATCTTAACTCTAATCATTGATCGATCCATTTTCCTGTATCAAAATTTCTTATGAGAGGAACATGGACCTATGAATCTGCAAATTAGACCTCTTTCTTTGGATGACCATAATGGGATAATCTATGGCAAGCACTTCTTCAGATTTTTGGTGACAGCCTTTCTCATTCTTGGCATTTCCTTCTTCTATCCATGAGATCCAAGAATGGCGGGAGGACGGATTATATATATATATATATATAGAGAGAGAGAGAGAGAGAGAATGCTTGTTGGAGTGCTAAAAGTAGGAAACAAGTTTGCGGAGCAAACCTTAATTTTCCATTTGAAGTTTCAATAGAAAATTTATTTTCAGAGGATGAAAAGTATGAAATAGAAATGCAAAGCAAACCTATTTTCATTGTCCTTGATTTATATAACAAACTTGTTTCATACTTTCCAGTACTCCAACAGGCATTTCCACTACTAAGCACTTCCTCTTTCATTAGGCATTGTTCTATAAGGAAGGAGCAGCAGCAAAAACCTTTTCTCTCCCACCCAATGTGAAATTCCAATTGCATTTATGATGCAAACACAGTGGTTGAAGGGAGTGGCATCAATGCTTTTTGTTTAAACTTTAGATAACACTATTTGCAATCCTGTGCAGATTGCAAAAGGTGACACAACAGGTTTGCATGATCAAATATGCCATCCGTGCATTCCTTCCATTCTTTTGGCATGTCAATAGCATTCACCTCAAATTTGGTTTTAATAAGATTAAATGATTCACAAGCATATGCCTCAAAAAGCTCGAGTATTCAGATTTAGAATTAGGTCTTGCAGAGCCTTTATGATGAATCTTGTAATGTTCCCATTTTTTGTCACATCAGCATTGTAATTAGCTTCGGCTTTCTTGGTGACCACCAAAGGGAATGTATGATGTCCCCGATGAGCTCCTATGTATTTTGGCACCCTTAGATATAATCTCTAAGTTGTATTTTTCATCTTTCAGTTGAAGCGAGAAATATTTAATAATCAAATAATTAATTGTAAGTTGTCAAAAAAAATAAAATTAAAAGGCAACTTAAATTAATTATTTTTTATGTGAGTTTAAGTCACTAAAGTGTGAAAAAGTTAATTATTAAGTCACTTTTCCGTGAAATAAGGATTATTTTTTAAAGAAAGGAATTAAATTAAAAGTAAAAATGGAGGATTTCAAGAAAGGAGGTGGGAGTTACATATGAGAAAAAAAAAAGCAAATTGAGAGGAAAATTTTGGATAGGCATGAAATTTTGGAGAAGAATGTATTGCTGCTGGATAATTTCCAGAACTTTGTGAAAACAAAATCCTTCACAAAGAATATCATCTTCGAAGGTGGAAGATCCTTCCTGATCACTATAGTCCCAAACAGGGATTGTGTTGGTGCTTAAAATCATTTATCAAGTTTTAATTTGGTTTTTATTTCAAAAGAATTTAAGGGTTATTTCAGTTGTCTATTTATCTGACTCAGGCAAGCTGTACATTACAAACAAAGGGCATATTTAGATTTAAATGATAAATTGAATATATCATGTTGACATTGGTAGCCGTGCTATTAGAGGTTGATAAATTTGATTAATTAAATTTGTTTCCATATTTTCGTACACTTTTGTTCTTAAGCGAATTTGTGATTAATGTCGTACAGTGGTCTTTGGAAGTGGCGGATTAAATATTTTATTCATTTGGAACTTTCATTGCATAAATCCTTGGGAGTTAAATATAAATGTGAGGTTTGAAAACAAGCATGGGCAAGGAAGAAATGAAGTTGAGTTTTTAAATTATTCTGGCTGTACAATTCCAAACTACCTAGCTAGTAACTTCCTACCACCATACATCATCTTCATTGCTTGGTGATACATCAAATTTTTATGGGTATTTTAAAATTGGCATTGTGTGTAATGGGTGACCAGATTAGAAACACTTAAGTGCAGAAAATTGTAGAGTGTGTATTTCTTTAAGGGGTTGTACACCTGCAGCCAACTGTACAATGATAATTATGGGGCGAGAGTTTTCCTGATGCTAAATGCCTTGATTTGGAGGCATAATATCTGTTTATAGGGGGCACACGGTATAAGGGAAGGAAAACAAACAAGATTCAGATTGTTCTACGTGGGTTTTGGGAAGATTGTAGGGTGTAGCTGCTCAGCCACCCCTGATTCTAATGTAATTTCCTGATCAATCAATCTATCAATTATCTTTCAGATACTTTCAACCTTACATTGAGTTAAGTTGAATAAATTGGCTATTAAGCTTCCTTTCTAGCGCTGGAGCTAATTGTCTCTCCCTTTGATTCAGCTGCAACAAAATGAATTACTATGTATGACTCCAACATTGAGGTATTTCCTGAATGCTAGTTGCTGGTTACATTTTGTTTCCATTTTCATTGTAATTTTACATTTAAAATGTCAGTATATTCACAAGCATTGAAGACCTATTGCTAGAAACATCTAACAAACATAAAACTGAAAGTCATCACAGCAGAAGGACCCATTTACATTGCACTCAAACACAAAAAACATATATAAAAGCAGAGAGGAATTTATGTTTGCATTGCCAAGTTTTATTGTTGAGCACAAAAAAATTCAAGGCAAAATGGGGGGTGGGGGGAAAGGCGGAGGGGAGAGTGTTCTTACAAATCCGTCTTTAATGCTCAAGACAGCAGGGTACCAATTTGATAACTACACTAATACTTGTTTTCCTCCACCTTAAAAGCAAAAAGCATAATGTTCAACTGAAATGAAATTTCATACTCCAATCTTACAATACTGCAGGGGATTTCCTACCATTCACAAGACATTCCAAAGACATTGGTGATAAAAGGACATTGCCCTGAGGTCCCTTGCTTAAGGAATGCCTCCCACCTTGAGGAGACATCCCAGGGATGTCCCTTTTTGTTCAAAAAAAATCAGGGATGGGGAAGGAACATTTTGTCCCCATTCCCCTTCCCCAAAATTTCCCCTATGCTTGGTAACTCAAAAAATCCCCGAGGAACATTTGTATTTTTAAGATTAGCTTTTGATTTTCTTTAGAGGTGAAAACTGTCTTTGAGAATTTTACCATACAAAGATGAAGTGTGAAAGCCTTCTAAAGATTAAGACATGATAAATCTTGTGCTTCCGTTAGATTGCAAAATGGTAATGTTTGGAGGCAATGCCATATAATTGAGGCCACATGTTTCATAACCTAAACTTTATAATGCAAGTAATAATATATTTGTGTAATGCAGTATATCTAACTCTCTTGATGAAGATCATTTTAGTGTTTTTTTCCCACATTAAAAGATAGTGAATATTTGGTCTCATTTATCACAAAGTGAAGAATATCATGGTGGTATTGATGTTTCATTTAATAATATTTATGGATTTTTTCATAGTTCCATGGAGTTTCCTGACAGGGGGATGCAGGGATGTGTGGACAAGTTTCAGGGATGGGGGGACCAAGGGCCTAAGTTTGGGGTTGATATGGGGATGGCAACAGGGTGGTGACAGAGGGATGGTACTGAAATAAACATTATCTTGGTGTTACTCCTTTTTTTGCTCTTCTTCTTGCTCCTCCTCAACCCTCTTGCTCTTCATTCTCACTCTCACACTCACACTATTATCTTCTTGTTGATTTGTTTTTGTGAATGAAAATGATAGGAGGTAGTTTTATAGAGTTTGTGGGATTTGGGTGGAGCCCATAGGCCATTAGGGTTCAGCCTTGGGCACGAAGTTCAAAAAAATTGATATTTTAAAAAAAAAGTTTTTTCGTCGTTTGGTTGGAGAAGATTCTTGGGAGTCCCTAAGATGATTAGGGGACTCCTAGGAGTCCCCCAAACATCGCGGCAGCATTTTTGGAGATGACAACATTGGTGGAGGGGCGACGAGAGGACAACGCCCCCCTCCCCTACTCCACCCCCCCCCCGCCCGCAAGTCCTCAAGTCTCTAAGCATCCTCGTCTCAAGAACACGAGGTTTTTGGGAGGAACATTGGTTTTTTTAAGATAAACTTAGAAGATTCAATACAAGGGATCCTTTCCAATCTAAAATAAGACAATACAAATACGAACATAAAGTGCATGAACTATCAAAATCATGCATAGCATGCACAAAAGAGCGGATAAAACGCGGCATGGAAGTCTTATACAACTAAATAGATCAATTTTGTCTCTCATTTTGCTTCTTATGTTGTTGATAATTATTTCTGCCTATTCATCCTCTATAGCCTTCTTTCTTTTTTCATTTCCTTCATTCTTGAAAGATAACCCTTATTAAAAGATTTGTCCTTTTGATGAGCATAGTAATATCCTTTATGTGGTTTTGGTTTTTCTTCTAAATGCTTTTTTCTCTTTCAGCCATCTTTTCAACCGACTGTTCAAAATCAAGTGTCTTTAGTTGGTTACTTGCTTATAATAGCTCCAAGCAAGTTCAATATGTGGGAAGAAGAGCTTTTATGAAAGTAGACATATTTATATGTATTAAATTTAACACCAATAGCTTCAATATCATGCTTGATTTCTTGGATTTCAAAAGTGAAGCTCATTACATCACCATTCTTCAACTCATGTTTGAACAACTTCAACTACAATTGTATGCATTCCAATTTCGAATGGGAATCATACAGATCTTTTAATTTGTGGAGTGCTTCCCCTGGTGTGTTGCACCCTTAATTATGACAAAAGATTCTATCAATCTATCTAGCCAAGATTTAAAAATAGAATAGAAATGGCATAAAATTGTATTGATTTAAAATGAAAAATACATTCATATTTATAGGTAGTGAGAAAATAGTTTAACTACCAAAAGGAAAAATTGAAAGTAAAACTAAAAAACTATACAAAACTAAATTTATTTTCTCAAAAGCTTAACACATTAACATGCCCCCTTTAATCTAAAGGAGTTATAGCCAAACCAAGCATTCGTCGAAATTTCTCAAACTTCTCTCATCCAAGTGCTTTGGTAAAAATATCTACAAGTTGATCTACAATGGGACAATGCTTGAGTTGTACACTAGCATCTTTCACATGATGTTGAATCAAATGGGACTTTGTGTTGATGTGTTTAGTTTGATCATGAAAGACGAGATTTTTAGCTAATTTGATTGCAATATTGTCAACAAGAAGTGGTGGGGTGAAACTTGGTGTGTTTGCAAATCTTCAAGAATCCTTTGGAGCCATAATATTTCTATAGTTGCTTTAGAAGCTGCCATATATTCAACTTGTGTGGAGGATAGTGTTACTACTAACTATTTCTTAGGTTTCCAAGAAATGGTTGTAGACCCTAGATGCATGAGGAAACCTGAAGTAGATGTTCCATCTTCCAAGTTGCTAGTATAATAAAAATTTGAATATTCAATCCAAGTGAAATATGTTGCCTTGTTGTATTTGAGCCCATAGTTTTGAGTTCCCTTGAGATACCAAAGAACTCTTTTGGCTTCTACCAATGATTTATCTAGGTTGTTGCATAAATCTATAGATAACTCCAACAACAAAAGAAATGTTTGGGCATGTGGTTGTTGCATAAATCAGATTTCTAACAAGTTGTTGGTATTTAGTTGCATCAACCAATGTTACAAGTTCATTGGGTGTGAGTTTCAAATTTTGGTCTATAGGGTACCAAGTGGTTTATTGTCAAACATGCCAAATTTGCTTAGAAACTCACCAATATATTTTTGTTGGGTGAGGAAGATATACTTGGGTTTTTGAATCACCTCAATACCCAAATAGTAATGAAGATGTCCCAAGTCAGTCATTTCAAATCCTTCCTTCAATTTTCCTTTCATTGTTTTAATATATTGTTTATTGTTACTAGTTAGAAATAAATCATCCACATAAACAACTAGGTATACAACTATCTTATCAACCTTTTTGACAAAAAGAGTTGCATTATCAAATTCAAAGTGCCTGAAATTCAACTTCAAGAGGTGCTCAATGAGTTTTTATACCAGGCTCATGGGGCTTTCTTTGAACCATACAATGATTTTATTAGCTTGCATACCAAGTGTTCTTGCCCATTGACTGCATATCCTTTGGTTGAGTCATATATACTATTTCTTTGATATCACCACTCAAAAATGCAATTTTGACATCCATTTGGTTAACTTTCCATCTATTGTGTGCCAAGAGAGCCAACAAAGCACAAATGGTAGTCCACTTCATTGTAGGTGCAAAATTTCCATCATAATCTATGCCTTCTTTTTGGGCATAACCCTTTGCAATAAGTTAGGCTTTATGTTTTTCAAGTGAACCATCCACTTAATACTTGTTTCAAAAGATCCATTTGCAACCAATAGGTTTACATCCTAGTGGAGGATCAACCAACTCCCGAGTGCCATTTCCTAAAAGAGCATCATACTCATTTTGCATAGCTTGCCTACACACTGCAATATTCTTAGCTTCTTTATAGGAAGTTGGTTCTAAGGCCATTGTGATATTGAGTTCATCAATAGATTCTAAGTCACCTTCATTATTAGATTGAGCCCAATGCCTTGCTTTGTAAGAAATTCTTGTTCCTATCTTATCAATTTGTTACGTCTCAAATCTTTAAATGTTTTTTGAACTTTCTTTGCCCATTTTTCTAAAGATTTTGGTTGGACCAAATGTGTTGCCATTTCCTAACTAGAAGCTCCATCATTGGCTAAGTTTTATGAAATCTCATGTTCATCTAAAGATTAGAAAACACTATTAGAGGGGGTTTCTTCTTGGAGATCTAGAAATTGGGTTAGTTCATCTTGAGCTTGGACATCTTGGGTTAGTGAATCTATATGAGAATCCAACAAAGGTGGTTCCAAATGCAAATTGGGTTGTTCCTAAGACCTTACCATCATAGTGTGTTTTATCTTTTTCTTTGAAATAATTTTCTGTCTTATCCCATGAGAGTCTCCATTCATGGGCTTCATGGCTGCCTTTTTGACCACATCCTTTGCAATACAAGTGGGATTTATCATTTTGATTGTTATGTTGGGAGTGTCTACCACTTGTAGACACTCTATCTCTATTCTGCCATTGACCTCTACCTCTTCCTTGATCATTGCAACCACTTCTAGAAGAGAAATTCTTATTAGGAGGCTTGTCTTTTTGTTGAGCAAGACAAACATTTTCATCAATGCTATCAATTTTCCTCCCAAAGGCCTTCTCATGTTCTACCAACTTTTCAACCAACTAATCAAAAGTGATTGTCTTCAATTGATTACTTGTGTAATGTCCCCTTTTTTGTGAGCATCAGAGTTTTCAAGATTAGCCTATCATCTAACCCTCGTAGGCTAGTGTTGTGGGTTAGAGGGTCTAGTTTGGGCATTGAATGATCTCTTTAGGTGGCAATTTGCAGTGTTAAGCTCTCCAGACCCTTGACATTTTTAGAGGCAACGTTATCAGAGGTTTCTAGCTCTATTTTGATGCACTTACTATTTATAGTAAGTTAGCTGAGTGATAGAGGCGAACCTTACTATTTTTGGTAAGGCACCTGAGTGAGTAGTGGGTTCAGTGAATTACCTCCTGGCACTGTCAAATTCAATAAACGATGATTACTATTGGAGTTATGATGTTTTAATTATTAATAAAGTAATACTTTATTAATAATTAATTATAAAGTGATTATATTAATGACATAAGTTGACTTTATAATAAAGGGCGTCATAATGAAATAAAGTTAAATTATAAAGTGATTTTGGAATGGGCACCCAAGTAATAATATATTATAAAGTAAAATCAAAAGCAAACATTATAATATATTTTAATGATTTAAAAGCACATTGGAGGTTGTGCCATCTCAAGGAGGTATAAAAAGCATCAAAAGCAAATGAAAATTATTATTGATGAATATTTCTTAAGCACTTGGCTTTCTTGCTTGGCATTGGAGGAGAAACCAAGGGTTTTTCTGCAATTCTGATCTTTGAGAGCATAGCTTCTCTTGTATTCGAGCTCTCTAACGGTGTGAAAGACCATTTGAGGTTCGCAGTTATTGGAGGCTTTAAATTAGAAGTCTCATTGTGGTACTTGGGAGAGATTACTTTCAAAATTTCTAAGGGTTTGTGAAGATTATTGATTGAGGATCAAAGGCATATCTGCTGTGAAGAATTAATCGCTGATTACACACCATTTCAGTCACGTGGGGGTCATCATAGAGGCCATACAAACTTCTTGTTGTGAGGCTGTACGGTACTGGGAAGAGGCATTTTGTTCCTAGGCTAAGACGCCTAGCTTATGTGCAGTTTTTATTTTCATTTTGAGCGATTGGTTATCGGCAATCAATTTGCTGCATTATTGGAGTGGAGAATATAACATTTGGTGCCTAGCGTTAATTCCGAGGGTTTCCAAAATTGTTGTTTTGAAGCCTCAGACTTGCATTGATGTATTTGAGATTCTGGGTATGAGTTTGTTTTGTTTAAGCATTGCAAAGAAATTAATCTATAACTGGAAATATATTGTTCATTGTAAAAGGATATCAAAATCAGATTGAAAGTCTATTGCTTTTCCTGCATAGTGTGTTGCCTGGCAATTTGGTTTATGTATTTTATTGCATTATGTTGCATTTCTTGGCACAAAACTTGCAATAGCAAACATAAAATAAGGAACTTAAGTTACAAGCAATTCACAGGGAGAATCTTAGAGTAGTAGATATCTCAACAAAGGGTGGGATATTTCAATGGTATCAAAGCGGTTTCTTGCCATCCTATGTTGGATTTAAATTATATATTCAGTGAATTAACATCTTGCATCATTTGAGTGACCAACACTCATTAGTTCCAGTCAATTCAGTTATGGGTTTAGACAGTAACAGAGAAATGGTATCAGGTGATAGGAAGTGGTTGGTTAGAATTATCTATGAATAGGGTACCAAACTTGGCAATCAACCTCAATTTGGGTATGATACTTTGGTCATGTTGAGAAGACTAGAAGAATGCTTAAATCTCGATGGGAAATCACCTTCTTCGTTATTACAGATTGTTATGACTCCAACAGTGACTACATTGGGTGAGCTTAGGTATTTGAGACACAACGACAATGAGATTGGGCTCACTGTTTCCCTTTGCATTAGTTAGATTATGAGGATCATAGCTCCTCAAGTTCCCTATGATGTTGGCATAATGAGGGAAGTATTGCAGCTAATTGTTGACAATTTGGTTGGGATAGGAGATGTTAGTAGTCCTACTTTTGGAAGGAAGATCAAGATCCTTGAGTTGATGGCACAGGTGAGAACATGCATTGCCATGATTGATTATGATTGTAATGATTTTGTTTTGCGGATGTTCCATCTCTTCTTGGATTCCATTAGTGAGAGGCATGACATATCTATCCAGGACTACATGAGGGCTAGTATGTCTTCCATTATTAATGACAGTGACGACATCTTTCAGCCTATGTTGTCCTTACTTCTAGTTGTTCATAGGCAAGAACACATGTTATCTCTAGCTGCAAGTGATTTGATGCATAGTGTCTTCAAACGGTGTGAGGGTAAGCTAAGGCCATACTTGTTCATTGAGGAGCAAGTGCAAGAGAAGAGGGTAAGATTTGAAGTGGATGAAGATGAGAAATTCTTACATCTTGATGATAGTACGAAAGAAGCTCCTGATGTTACTTTCAGTGCTCAAGAAGTTGTTATCAACCCTAATAACAATTTTGATTTTTATGACAGTAGTCATTCCTTTGAGTGTAACCATGGTTTAAATGTTATGGCACATGAGGAGAATATTGTAGAAGAGACTTCTAATGTTGGCACACAAGCTATGAGTGCCAAACACGAGGAATGCAAAGAGAATACAAGCCATAACAATTCTGATTTTTGTGACAAGTCTGATTTTGCAAATCAAACCATGGAAGATAAATCAAAAAATGTACTTAATGGTGTGTGTCCCAAGATAGTGTAATGTCCCCATTTTGCGAGCATCAGAGTTTGGTGGATTTAGCCTATTCCTGACCCTTGTAGGCTAATATGTCTAGATAGAGGGTCTCATGTGGCAGTTCCTTGGTGATTAGAGACATTACTCTTCAGCTGGATTCA
>VDFB02071432.1:0-20905 GCA_007258455.2 Sequoia sempervirens | reverse complement strand
AGAAGAATGGGGAGAGAGGAGAGATAGCTCAATATATATAAAAGGAGAGGGATAGACATAGAAAGAAGGTAATATAGAGAGATAGAGGGGGATAGTGAAAGAGATAGAGAGATAGTGGTGGAGGTTTCCATTATTTAGCACTTATTATTAATTGTTTAATCTAGCCACATGCAACTAGAATTTACAGTGCTTTGTATTATATAAAGTATATATAATAATTTTATATATGTATTTGATAGTTTTGTTAAAGAATAAAATATATAATAAGTAATATAACTACATTATTTATAATTTATTTTTTATTATATAAAATATATATTATATATTAATTATGTTAATTTATACTTAACTACATAGAGTAAAGGATGCCAAAATTTTAAAACCTAATATATATGTATTTGATAGTTTTGTTCAAGAATAAGATATATAATAAATAATATAATTATAATATTTATGATTTATTTTATATTATATAAAATATACATTATATATTAATTATGCTAATTTATACTTAACTACGTAGGGTAAAGGATGTCATAATTTTAAAACCTAAATATGTGCATTATTAGGATCTTGGCCGTAATTTTCATTTTAATAAACATACTCTAAAACCCTTGTCGAAACCTTATTTTCAGGCTGCAGCTTGCCAAATTGGAGAAGTGAAAGGCCAATACCAAGGAGGAAGGAAACCGATAGGGGCAGGGAAAGCAACACAAAGCCAGTGGAAAATAGCCAAAAAATGGTGAAAAATGATGGATGACTGAGATTCATTTAACTGTCATTGATGGTCTCCTATTGCTTTTCAACCGTCCGCAAGAAAAATGAGCTCGTGAAGCTCAAATAAGGAAACGCCTTCGGCATAAAAAATCATAATTTTAAACTATATTGTGAGGTAATAAAAATCATAATTTTAAATTAATTAGATAGATGTAATCAGTAAGTTAATAATTAATTTAATTAGAATTAAGGTTGATTCTTGTCACAAATGTATACTTATATCTAAAGGATGTTCAAGGATTACATCCATTGTAAATTATATGTATGCTAATATATTAGAGAGTACATGGATTAAACAATTAATAATAAATTTGCATTCTTTCCTAACACACTGGTCAAAGAATTCTAAAAAAATTGTATGGTATTAAGGGTTGAAGCACCCAACTGCAACCCAACAACAGAGAAAGCAATCAAAACCCATAAGCCAACAATTTGCAGCAAGAAACAAAAAAAACACAAGAGGGCAAGGGGAAATGCAGAGAAGAGTCAAGGACCAATCCAAAATAATAAGCACACCATCTGCACAATGGACGTAATCCTTGAACCCTTAATACCATACAATTTTTTTAGAATTCTTTCGATAGCTGGGATGGAGAGTGGGAAGAGCGATGGGAGTGGGGGTTTGAATTCTTCGGAGGGAGAGGGAGCCGGAGAGCCTGATCTAGATGATGATGTGAATGGTTGGCTTTTGGTTCTCAACTACTTTGTCTTTCGCAAACGATTGGGTTTTTGGGTTGGAGTTGGTTGCATGGATGTTGTTGCTAATTTGGTTCTCTACTTTTTGTTGGCCACTTTTGCTACTTTTGGGTTGCGGGAAATCCTTGTTGGTGTGTGCTTTGGGTTCCTTGCAGGGATTTCTTTAGTGATTTGGTTTAGCTTTAGCTCTGATCGGCGTGTTGGAGCAGATGGTGTGCTTATTGTTTTGGCCTGGTCTTTGACTCTTCTTTGTATTTCCCCTTGCCCTCTTGGGATTTTTCTATTTCTTGCTATAGATTACTAGCTTATGGGTTTCAACTGCTTTCTGTGTTGTTGGGTTGCAGTTGGGTGCTTGGGTAGGGTTGCTATTTGGCTTCCTCACATTTTTTTGGCTGCTTGTGCTTCTTTTGGGCTATAGACTAGCCTTGTTGGTGGGTTCTTTGGGCCCTTTGCGGGGGTTTTGTAGATGGAATGGTTTATCTTTAGCTCTGACCGGTGTGTTGGGCAGATCGGGTGCTTCTTGTGTTGGCCTTTTCACTAATTTTTCTCTGCTTTGTTCCCCCTTGCCCCCTTGGGCTTTCTCTGTGGCATGTCGTGGATGGCAGGTTGTGGGGATTTTGTTATTTTTTCCATGGTTGGCTGTTGGATTCTCTATGGTGCTTGGGTGTAGCTGATTGTATTGGTGTTGTTAATTTTCTTCCTCACATTTTGTTGGCTACTTGGGCTACTTTTGGGCTGCGAGAAAGCCTTGTTGATGTGTGTTTTGGGTCTCTAGTGATGGTTTTTTCATTGGAATGGCCTATTTTTATCTTTGATCGGTGTGTTGGGGTGGATGGTATGCTTCTTGTTCTAGCTTTTTCTCTGACTCTTCTCTACACTATTTCCCCTTTCCCTCCTGGGCTCTTTCTACAGTATTTTGTGGATTGTAGGTTGTTTTTCGATTGCTTTACCAATTACTAGCTATTGGTTTCTCTGTTAACCCAGTATTCTATATGGTTTATGGAAATTATTGTGGTCTCCTTTGTGGTTATGAAGCTTATGAGGAAAAAAAGGGGAATTATTGTTTATTGGCAAAAGGATTTCTATGTTTTTTGGTTAATGATCTATGTTTTGATTAGTATTGGGTTGATGCAAGAAGTTGGGTACACAAAAATCTCAAAAAGTGGAAGTGTTTTTGCTGTTTTTCAGAATTTGTCACACTTGGACTAAAAATTTGAGGCACTTACACAATTAATCTTTAAAAAAGTTAGTAATATGAAATTTATCATTTTGAATCTAGTTTCCAAATATGAAAATTATTCAAATACCCAGATTATATAAATTAAATTTTGATAGGGATCTATAAAAACCACTTTTTAAAAGTCCCTTTTTTTTACAATACCAAGCACGTGTACAAACAACACTTTTTGATCCAAATAAAAGTATTTTGCTAATTCCTTTTGGGAAAAAAGAGATAACAACATGAAGTTTGGTCTGGAATTTTTTTTGTAATTTTTGGTTGAAATTTTTTTTTTATTAAATTTTTATTGGCCTTAATTATTGTTTATAAAAATCAATGTTTACGGACAACATAATTGGACCTAAACTAAACATTTTTTGAATCTTTTTTTTTTCATTGTGTAGAGAATTGTATGAAGTTTGATGCCATATAAATTTTTTTACAAGAAACTTAACCAAAAAAAAGTTATTAAAAAACAAAAAAGTCTGATATTTCAAGTTTAAGGACTAGTTTTCTTAGAAATTAATTAAAAAATAGAAAACATAATCCAATATTAATAAAAATTATATATTTGGAAAGTAGACATCATTTTCTCTAATGGATTTTAATTTTATAGATTGATTCAGAAAAAAAGTCCATCAGCCATATTGCCAAAGTTGGACATTCTTCTTCAATCTGCCTTAGTTTTTTAGTTGCAGGTCAAAGGCTAAGGCTCAGATTGCCAAGTCTTTCCCAAGCGTAAAACTGAGGCACCAGGTGGGTTGGGAATTTCGAATTTTAAAAACGTATATGCTTTTTTTAAAAATGCATATGTGTTCTTTATTTTCTTGATTATTTCAAGCTCAAATCTCATACAATTGTAGCCTATTGACTAATAAATGTCAAAACTAAATTAATATTTGATTATATTTTGATGAGTGTCAAATGTTATATAACAAAATGATTTTTCAATATTTTGGATTTAGATAGATTTTATATTTTACAAATTTGCTAATTATCATTTTAGGTCACCTACAAGAGTATAAATATAATCTCTTCATCAGATGAACTAATCTTGCATGTAGATTAGAATCTTTAATATGCACATCTAGTTTGATAATAGAAGACTATTGAATTCTAAATTTTGATATTTGAATGCAAGTAAGGACTACAAATATTTACAAATATCTTTTAATATTTTGGTGAGTGCAAGATCATGATGGATCAAAAAATACCCTAAGTGACAATTAAAATACTAAAAATAACTTCATCTTAAAAATTGAATGAGTTATTTACACAATCTAAAAATCAGTAATAAAAGTTGTAGAAAATTGAATGTAGTCTATGAGATTATATGAGATTATATTTTAAATTAGTTTGGTGAAAAATTTAATTTTAATGAACATGTCATATCTTGGATTTAAAAAAGAGATAAATAGTTTGAAATTTATGAATGTGTCATATCGATGATCTATTTGAGACATTGATAGCTAAGCTAAAGTTGATTGATCTGATTGATTGATTGATAACATTGTTTAGGATTCACAACAATGCAAGGATTGTGTTGAATAAAATGAGGATTGGTACAGGGAAAGATATATCCCAATGATGATTGATTTGATAATTTGATCAAGATTTGCTAGCAAGGCTAGGAAAAAATTTTGTTAGATGATTTGATATCAATATGATTGAAAGATGGTTGGTTGCCCCCTCAAGATATTGATCAGGGAATATAGTATTCTGATCTGGCTCACAATAGGTGAAAATCAGACTTATGCTTGAGATGCTTGATATTTTAGGTTTCTTTTGAATCAAAGAGCTGCAACTTTTTAGATTGTTGAGCTAAAGATGATATAGATGCCCCATTATGCCTCATTGGAAGAGGGATTGTTGGCGTGCTAGCTCAGATATTGATGTAGATAGATTTTAGGATGTATAGACAGTCATTGGCTATGGGTAGCTTCATGTATATTTTGATATATTACACATATTTGATACTTGGATAGAATTGTTAGTAAAGATAGAAGAATACGAAGAATGAGATGAATGGATTGACCATTGATTTTGAGATTGATTCAAAAATTCCAACATAAGAGATGCATGATGATGATGATTTGATCATATCTTGGGATTGGGACTTTTCGTCATTCCTTATTTTTGATACAACACATAGATACGATGCATCAAGGTATTGATAACCTAGATGGCATTGTATCTATAATGGACTTTGACTCTGCAAATAGATATGATAGTTCTTGTTCACACCTTGACATACAAAAAACTCATTAAAAAGTAAGTTAGAAGCTTTAAAATATATCAGACCAAAGCATACACAATAGTCAACAATGTACTCCAAACAATTTTCCTACACACAACTAAGCAAGTATATGCCAAGATTATTTTACAAGAATACCCACAAGCACAGCAAACGAAAAATAATGATTGATTCCCCATTCCTTTCTCTCTAAATCATTTTGATAGAAATCATCAAGAGGTCCTTGAATGGGTCATTAAGATAAATCATAAGAAAAGATCAAAGACAAACAATTAACTTGTTATCCATATCTCTTGCCAATTTAATATAGCTAAGGTGATTTCTAATACTGATGCCCATCACTGGAAGGATTCATCTTAGGACATGTTAATCAAATGTTTTGATTGGGATGAAGTGTTTGATAAGCCGTTGATACAAACTTCACTAACACATTTACAGGTATGATTTAGACTTTATATTTTGACACTTAGGTTCTCACTTTACGACTTACGATACTTCTTTTCTATTTGTTTTGCTAAAGGTTGAAGATGATGGTTGATTTATTATGGGTTAAGTTTATTGCAGGTGAAAGCAAAATGGGGTGGATGGTTTTGGATTTTTTTAGAATATTTCAATGTTTTTGGTATTTTAAAAATGTTTTGAGGTTTTTTTTGGTCTTTTCGAAAGTTTATGTGGATGTTTATGTTTTTTTATTATTTGAGTCTGTTTAGGATTTTCTCCAAATTTTTGATGATGTTTAGGGGTTTTCCTAAGTTTTCCAAATATTTAAGGCTTTTCTGAGATTTAGAATGTTTAAGGATTTTTTTGTTATTCAGATGTTTAAGAGTTTTCTAAGTTTTCCAACCAAGAACCTAACCTAAAAGACTATCCTAGGGACCTCATGGGATAATCAAAGATTAGCCTTGCCTACATTATACACATAGAGACCACATAGTTTGACTAACTTGACTTATTGAAGATGAGATATGAATAGTTGATGGATTGCTAGTTTATTATGATGGAATCCTAAAGGACTAACCTAGGGTGTCTCAAGGGCACATCAATGATGGCCTTGCCTATGTTCAAGCTCAAAGACTTGTAGTTTGACATGGTTCTATTTTTGGATTTTTGATGTTTTGGTCTTTTTAGGGATTTTTGATGTGTTTTGGATGTTTTGGATTTTTCCTTTACAATTTTTGAATTTTTTTGGATTTTAGTTGTACAGGGTTTTGATGTTTTTGGATTTTCAGCTATACAAGATTTTGCAAATGTTTTTGGATTTTGATGAGGCTTTATGATTTTTTTTTTAATATTTTCAAGAGATTTTGAGGTAAATGATACCTAGATCATGATGTCAATATCATGCTATGAGATATAAGACATGGATCAAGATTTATTTGAAAATAAGAGTGCAATAACTTACCCCCAGTGTCTAACAATTCTTCATAATGCAATGGATAACCAAGATAGGTAATGTATATGTGAATATTTTAACAAAGTTTTATCATGCTAGATATGGGCTATGGGACTTCATGAGATAAAATGGTAAAGATCCCATAAATTTTTTATCATGAGTAGAGTTGAAGTATACGTCGAATCTTTGTCAAGATCAAGATAAATTGGAATATCTAGATAAAAGTTGGATTGGATGGATGGAGGGAAAATTAGATTTATCATGACAAGGATGAGATGTTTTTGTCTAAGAAGGATCATATAGATGCTCGATTCTAATCATGATGCTTGTTTTCTAGGTTTTTATCATAGTACTTGCCCAAAGTGCCACTATAGTGGTTTTCATTGGAGGAGGATTTTTATTTTTTACTATTTTCTTATTTTTTGATTTTTTTGATTTTGATTTTTTTGAAGATTTTACCCTCATGTGAACCAACTGGTGGTACTGATGTAGAGGCCACTGCCATAACGTGTTGGCAATATCCTACATGAAGAAGCTACTTTACGAAGATACAAGCACTTGAATGCAACCTTGAAGAACTCTGATCTGCCTTGTGGATACTAGAATTAACCTTGTCTATGTGCGCACATCATGATAAAGTGCCTTCGAACTCCTTATGATAAAGAGTAGTTGCCACCACATGATCAATGTGAGAATTAGATATTGTGAATGGAGTGTATGGTGTCATGCATAAAGGAATATGAGATGGATTGGTTGATGGTTTGGAACCTTTGACTCTCCAAACTTGGGAAGATGAGTAATGATGGGTGGGAATGGAGGTTTTCATGGAATTAAGACCAGCCACTACATATACTTTGTTCCTTGCTTGAGAAGCCTGATTTTATATTAGGATGCTTTTGATGGATACATTTTCCTTTTTGCTTTTTCCCCATAGTTTCTTTGACTAATGGAGTTTTGGAGGGGTGATTTTCTTTATTTTTCTTTGGTATCCATTTGTATTTGCTTTGTCCTTTTTAATTTACTGCTTCATTTTCTTTGATGATCTTCTCCTTGCTTTGATAGGAATGCTTCTTTTTACGTTGGTCCCAATTTGCATATGAGATTATGGCTAAATACCAACTCAATATACGGCTAGTCGTAGTGTTGACAATATTTTCCTCATAATGATCCTTCGTTCCCCATATGTTGATGTTTGTTGTAGACAAGATTTCCCCCAACCTTGTGAAGGTATTATCAATACCTAATCATTTTCCTAGTGTAGACATCCAAATTTGGACAATTAATTTATCCAAATTTATCACTTTTCGTCTAAACATCCTCTTATCCTAGTTAATTAAATAATATTACTATTATTTAATTAATATCTTTAATTCTGCCAAATCTCTAAGGTATTTAATTAATAATTAAATACCTTACCCTCCTTAATCCTCTTTTCATCAAATAAATTAAATAAATATTACATTTATTTAATTCCTCACATGTCATTTTCATCTAATCATAATCCATCTCCTAATTTCTTCATTAGGATGTGCACATGCCTAATCTTGATTAGGATGTGTCACATCCTCCAACTTTTGCAAGTTGGCTTCTAATCCTTATTTATCTTCTAATTACTAATTAATTAAGCCTAATCATTCTCTCAAGGAATTTTTAATTCCTTTTTATTTGTCCTAGATTCCCTCTCTTTATATGTGAATTTTTAATTCACATTCCATCCTTCCAAGGCTTCTAGAACCTTGGACTTGTCACAATCTCCACATGTGACCCACCTTGGACTTGTCACAATCTCCACATGTGACCAAGTCCCACCTTTTTGGAGCCCACCTTTTATCCTCTAGATCATCCTATGAGTGTGAATTTTTAATTCACATTTATATCCCCAACCACCTTTCTTTCCCATGTAGATTTTTGAGGAATTCTAAAATTCCTCAAATGTCCCTTTCACTCCCACTTGGGGACAAGAAATCCTTTTTTGTGGAAATCCTCTCATCCCCCAAGGTGCATGTCCTTTTCCACCTCATGTACCTTTTTGACAACTCATCTCCACCTCATATCCTCTTGTCCACTTCACCCTCCACATGTCAAGATGTGAGGGCTTGTGGGTTCTCAACCCACCATAGCTCTTCATCTTGGCCTTGTTGGAGCAATCTTGACCGTTGAATTCTCTAGAGAATTCAAATTCTTCTATAAATACCCCCTCCTCAAGGGCATTTCCAACACTTAGCTATCTTGCACCCTTATGCTGTCATTTTGCATTCTCAACACTTTGCACTCTCATAACTACATGCTGTCCATTTGAATCCTCAAGCCTTTTTCAATCATTCAACCATCTTTGTTCATTATTTTGCATATTGAAGCTTGCATTTTAGTCATTCAATCAATCATCTAAGGAGCACACAACCAATCCAAGCAAGGGCCAATCAAAGAGGTATCAACAACAAGGGAGGTAAAAATATTTGTGTTTCATTTTATTTGCATTCCTTTTCGTTGAACCACTATTTTGGCTAATCTTAAGGTGTCCTTGGTGTTTTATTATTCATGTTTCTTAGTTATTTCACACATTTAGAGCAGTAGGAATTCCAAGGTATACATTTCTGGCACGCCCGGTGGGACCCACACACGGGTCTTGCATTTAATGTTTCTTTGAGTTAAGATTTTGCAGGAAAAGCTCGCAGAGTTGCGGTAGCGCCCTCGCAGAGTTGCGGCAGCGCCCCCACAGAGTTGCGGCAGTGCCCTTTACAGAGTTGCGGTAGCGCCCCCACAGAGTTGCGGTAGCGCCCTTTACAGAGTTGCGGTAGCCCCCTCACAGAGTTGTGGTAGCGCCCCCACAGAGTTGCGGTAGCGCCCTTTACAGAGTTGCGGTAGCGCCCCCACAGAGTTGCGGCAGCGCCCTTTACAGAGTCGCGGTAGCGCCCCCACAGAGTTGTAGTAGCGCCCTTTACAGAGTTGCGGTAGCGCCCCCATAGAGTTGCGGCAGCGCCCTCGCAGAGTTGCGGTAGCGCCCTCGCAGAGTTGCGGTAGCGCCCTTCACAGAGTTGCGGCAGCGCCCTTTACAGAGTTGCGGCAGCGCCCTTTACAGCATAGTTTGGAGGGTAAAATGGATGTTTTGGCTTCGTTTTTGCTCTAATTTTTTGCTATATTCACGTGATAACTCTCTAACGTTGTTTTGGCAAGAATATTGCTATTTTTCACTAACGTTTTTGTAGCATATTGTGGCAAAATTTGACCAAAGGCGAAAAAAAAAGAGGACAACTAACATTTGTTTGTAGGGGCATCTACATAATCAGATTTTCAAAAAATTATCTTGGCTGCTCTCAAACATAGTCTAATTAAGGGGATTAAATCTCATTGTTTGCTGTGGTTGCTTATTTTTGTGTCACCCAAGGGGGCATTGACTTGTTTTCACTTTCCCCTTGCACTTCGTGTGAGCCTGGGGAGTAGTTGGAAACAGTTAGTGTCTTCTTTTTAGTGGGACACCAGGGGATTTCATCACCCCAAGGGGCGGATTCAACCAGTTAATGCCGTGGGGTATGTAAAGGGGAGAGCGAAGTTGTACCCCAATCCATTCGTCGTGGTGGCCGAATCGAAGCTAGGGTGATACCTAGATAGGCGTGAAGAGTTGGTCAAGGCACTTCGGTATCTGGTTCGACTCACACTTGTATTGGTGGGTGTTCACGGTTGTGCCTCGCGTACCGAGAGTATATCGAGGACTCCCTAGAAGCCTTGTGCATCCTAGATTAAGACTTTGCCTTGCCATACCCGTAATATTAATCATAGGATTGTGCTTGCTTGAGGTGTTTCCTTGTGGAAATTCTGTCAAATTTTTGATACTTTGGACTTGTTTCATCATTTTGCGTCATTGTCATAGCCTTTGCCATCAAAAACCAAGCTTTATTCTCGCAGAAAAGCGGTAGCACCCCTGTTTTGCTGCAGAAACGTGGTAGCGCCCCTGTTTTGTTGTAGAAACGTGGTAGCGCCCCTGTTTTGCTGCAGAAACGTGGTGACGCCCCTGTTTTGCTACAGAAATGCGGTAGCGCCCCTGTTTTGCTGCAGAAACGTGGTAGCGCCCCTGTTTTGCTGCGGAAACGTGGTAGTGCCCTTGATTTATTACAGAACGCTGCCTACGCCCCTGATTTTGCTGTCAACGCCCTGAAAGTACCCCATTCGGATTCATTTAGCCTCTAAATCACCACTTAATCATTCCCAGCTATCATCCCATTATCCTAAGCCTCTATTTTATCATTTTAAGCCTCCCAAAACCTCCATTTCATCCATTTAAACCCCCATTCTACCACCCCAAATTTTCATGAATCACCTCTAATCTACCTCTTCATTTTAATTTTCCATTCACAGGTCAATACCCTCACCTAACAAACATCACAACTTTACCATTCTCACCTCTTAAACACCACCCATAGCCAAACCGCCTTAACCTTGCATTACAAAGTGGTTATCTAAATTGCCTATAGCGCTTGAACTTGATTATTAGTCTTTAACTTCAAACCCAATCAATTCGCCTCCATCTTGAGGTGAATTCAGTGTTGCAAGTTATCATCCTCGGCCCAATCAATCCATTCCTAGCTTAAGGTGGATTCGGTGCCGTAATCATCTTATTAATCAATCAAAGCTCTAAGGTTACTAAGGGCAATCTCACGTGATCAAGTTTAAGGTCTTTCCCTCACACCTTTCACAATCAAATCAAATCCAATCCAATCAAATCCAATCCAATCCAATCCAATCAAATCAAATCCAATCCAATCTAATCCAATCAAACCCAATCCAATCCAATCCAATCCTATCTAATCCAATCCTATCCAATCCAATCTAATCAAATCAAATCCAATCCAATCAAATCCAATCCAATCCAATCCAAATCCAATCAAATCCAATCCAATCTAATCCAATCAAACCCAATCCAATCCAATCCAATCCTATCTATCCAATCAAATCAAATCCAATCAAATCCAATCCAATCAAATCCAAATCCAATCAAATCCAATCAAATCCAAGTCCAATCCAATCCAATTTAAATCCAATCCAATTGATCGAAGTCCAATTAGATCCAATCCACACTCCATCACAATCAAATCATTTGACAAAGGCATTAACCTACTCATCTAGCATTTGCATGCCCGTTCAGACCCGTTCACAAGCAAAGAAGATGGCCGACCTTCAAGCTCAAAATGCCCAATCCAACAATCCTCAAGATCCCAACAACACCTCATCAGATCCCAACAAGGGTACCAACATCTTACATGACCCTCACAATGGTACTTCATCACACTCCAACACTGAGAATCAGAATAACTCGCCACATGGAGAAGAGAGCATGGTTAATCAACCTGAACTCACACTTGAGGAACATTTTAGCAATCCTACCAATGTGCAAATGACCGACCATTTGCTTGCAAAGCATGGGGAAGAAATGTTGGCCCACTTGATTGAGAAGGGTGTTAAACCTCCCTCCAATGTTGACTTGCCCAAATACAAGGGTGCCCCATCTCACGTACTCCAAGGGTCCCAAAATGCACCTAAAGGTTCATACTTTTCCAATGTTCCTCCAATTGAGGGTTGGCATCAACCTGAATTTGGCAATGCCGTCCTTTATCAGGTTAATTACCCCCCACATGCTTCGACCTCAGCTATAGGTGGATCTCAGGTGCCCGATCTCAATAATCCTTTCGCTTACGGCATGCCACAAAACATTCCGCAACCTCCGCCATTAGCATTAACCGCACCCCCTCCTTTGAACCCACCTACAGTAAATATTGGGGGTACCTCCTTTGCTACATCACTTCCTCCTCATGGGATCACCAACACACCACCTCAACAGGTTCCCCAATCCACTATCCCGCCTCAAATACCACCACAAGGCACACCCCAATTGAACATTCCGAGCGGAACCCAACAACTTCCTTTACAAAGCGTGCCCACACAACCCCCGCCGTCTCATCCGCAACAACCTATACCCAATACTTTGACCTCTTCACAACAACCATCCTACCAACCACAAGGCAATCCATCTCAACCGCCTACCCAAACCATATCTCCCTTTCTTGCGTCCCTTTTGCGTCCGAAGGTCCAACCACAACATAATATCCCACCTCAGTCCATGCAACACTCGATGCCACAACAACAACCTCCACAACACTACTACCACCATAATCAACAACAATTTCACCAACAACCGTTTTATGCAACCTCCCAACAATCACAACAATATCTTCAATACCAACAGGCCAACATGCAACGTCCCGTCCAAGTCCCTCAGCAACCTACCCCACACCTTCACCAAACAAATTCATATTATGTCCCACAACAACAACCCCCATATCAACAAAACCCCCTACCTTACCATCAAGTCATGTCATCATCCAATCATCCAAACCCACATTTTAACAACCCAACACCCTTTCAACAAGATCCCTCATCTTTCTATCATCCATATCCCCCCAACCCACCCCCAGCTAGTTCAGACTTGTTAGAAATCAAAGCTGCCCTTAAGGACCTTCAAGCAGGGGGCACAAAACAATCATTTAAATTTGAAGATATATGCCCATATCCATTCGATCCATCCATCTCATTGATCCCATTCCCTAAACACTTCGAGATTCCAAAATTTGACAAGTACAAGGGAGACAAAGACCCTAAGGCCCACTTGCAAGAGTTTTATGCACAATGTCAAGAAGTCATGTATAATGATAACTATCTCTTACGTCTGTTCCCAAGAAGTCTAGCGAGCCACGCTCTAGATTGGTTTATGACTCTTGAAAAGGGGTCTATAAAAACTTTCGCAGACCTATCAAAACAATTTGTCTCCTACTTCTCCTTCAATTTGCGGAAGGATACTGACACCTTAGATCTCTTGAAAGAGAAGCAACGGGATGGAGAAACCTTTACCAGCTACCTCCAACGGTGGCGTGCATTAGCCAGTCGAATGAAAAATCCTTTGAAAGAAAAAGACATGGTCACTCTTTTTGTGGAAAATTCACATCCCGACATGGCCCACAATTTTAGACTACACTGTGTCACCACTTTCGCTGAGATAGTGGAAAAAGGACCTATCCTTGAACGTGCCCTTATCGCCAAAGGACACATTAAAATACACAGTCATGACAAAGAACGGTCATTCGGAGATAAATCACGATTTTGGAACAAAAACAAAAATGCAGATGAATGATGAGGGACAGACACCAAACATGTCAATTATGTACATCCCAAAGAACAACAGTGTACCCAGCATATGCTATACCAGGGGGCACCTCGTCCCCCTCAACAGTCAAACCAAAGAAATCAGGGGAACACCAAACGTCAATACGCCCAATTGGGTGAACCCTTGAGTGTTGTTTTCAATAAATTGTTACAAATCAATTATCCCATCACATATCCTGTCACCAAACCATTCGATGAGTCCAAACCCAAGCCGGCATGGTTCAAAGAAAATGAGTATTGTGACTTTCATAAAATCAAGGGACACTCCTTGAATAAGTGTCAGGGTTTAAAAAATTATGTCCAAGATCTCATTGATCGAGGAGATATCAAGGTTGACCCCAGTCAACCTTTGTCGTCCAATGCTCAACTGCAAATCTATCAAAACGCCTTCCCCAACCATAGTCAAGGTCCTAGCACTTCCACTAGTCATCCCCAAAATAGCAGCACCAATAATGTGACCTACAAGAATGTACCCTTCAATTATGAAGGTGTTATTCATTACATCGAGCAGGTAGAGCCCCGAGTATCCATGATCCATGTTAAAGCCAAAGACCCTCAATGTGCTGTGACTACGAGACGAGCTTGCATCACCGTCCCTGCAGCCTCCACACTCGTCCTACCTGCTCCTGTAACCTCTCAATATAACATTCTTGATCACCTAAGGAAGACTCCCGCTCATATATCTATTCTGGATTTGCTTAAGTCTTCCCCGGTACATCAAGAGATCCTCAACAAAGCATTGCAGGAAACCCATGTCCCAAACGACATCGACCCCACACAATTCCAAGCTTTGGTGGGACACTTGGCTTTGTCTCACCACCTCCATTTCAGCCAAAATGATATGCCCAACATTGGCCTCAATCACAACCGCCCCCTACATATTGAAGTCATAATTGCCCGTCATAAAATAAAAAGGGTCTTGGTAGATAATGGCTCTGCCCTTAATCTATGTACTTTGAAATTCATAAAACAAATAGGGTATTCTCAAGCGGACCTAAGCAACCAGATAATTACAATCAAGACTTATGACAATGCAGAAAGAAATTCAGAAGGCATCATCAGTCTTCCTATACAAGTAGGACCTGTGCTTCAGTATACTACCTGCCATGTCCTTGATCTGGACTTACCGTATAATCTCCTCCTTGGCCGCCCATGGCTCCATGCTATGCAGGCTATTCCATCCACATACCACCAATGCCTCAAATTCCCAGTTAATGAACAGGAGGTCACCATCTATGCCGACCCCCAACCGTTTGAGTATTGTCAAGCTTTAGAAGCATCTTTCCCCCATTTACATTATTGTACTGGGGTTGAAATGGGGGCCTCCCAGTCATCATCCTCCAACCCATCATCCTCTAATCTATCATCTACAGTAACCACCACTCCATCCTCCGCCACTAATCCTTCAGTCACTAGAGTCCAGATCATTGACAAAGGGTGCGGTGAGTATGAGATGCACACGGCTCTCAATGTAGCCACCATGCCACCATCACCACATGAGTACGGTCAACCCTCACATGCTATACAAGCGGAAGACAAGACCATCACCTTCAGCGGAAAAAATATTCCTACCACCACCTTCGTATCTCCAAGTATCAAAACAGATGCGCTAGAAGAAGACATAAGTCAGTGGGTCTACCGCAAAGAGCCCGAACCAGAAACTCCTCTAAAGAAATATTTTCAGGAAAAATATCCTTGGCCAACAAAGTTCGTGGAAAAACATAACTACCAAGGTAGAGGCCTAGGTAAAGAGGAACAAGGGCGATTGCAACCCATTGATACGTCTCTGCTACCAAAAAATGTGGGCATTGGGTATGACAGAAAGCAAAAGAGTCCCACAACATCATCTAATACTTCCAATAGTATCACCTTGGACGATGGCTCATTGGAAGACATACCCGAGGAGGAATCCATCATACATGCATACGATGATGTCGATCACACTGATTTATCCTCCATGTTCGAATGCCTATTTGTTTGCACCATCAGCCTATCCCTTCGTCACCCTGAACTCATTGATTGGGACCTACACAACACCACACCTATCAGTATGTCTACGGACACCTACGTCAACCTTATGGGATTGGGGGAGGATGAACACTCCAGTCGCAAAAATAAAAATCAGAAAAATAAAAAGAGGTCATCTAGTGAAAACCTCCCTGAGGCACTTCCTGACCTAGAAAAAGTAAAAATAAAGGACGCATCTGAAGGCGAAAACCTCGAAGAGGCGCCGGAAGATGGAGATGTTCATCTTCCCCTTATGGGAACACAGCTATCTGCCAGATCATCTATCCTGATTGAAGAGATGCAAGAGGTTAATTTGGGAACTGCTGAAAATCCGAAGATCACCTATGTAGCCAAATCACTTTCCGAACAAGAATATTCAATCTTTGCGCAGCTACTCCAAGAAGGCATCATCAATTTTGCCTGGTCATATTCAGACATGCCAGGCTTAGACCCCGCTTTAGTGGTTCACCACTTAGACATTCATCCAAACGCCAAACCTGTCAAGCAAAAACTTCGTAAGATGCATCTGCAAGTTGCGTTGTTAGTAAAGAAAGAGTTGGAGAAGTTACTGGACGCGGGTTTTATCAGACCTATTGACTACTCCGAATGGATCTCTAACATAGTACCGGTTGCTAAACCAAATGGTGACATTCGGGTCTGCACAGATTTTAGGGATCTCAACAAAGCCTGCCCAAAAGATGATTTCCCTCTTCCTAATATTGACATGTTGGTTGATTTAATTCAGACATGAGATGTTGTCCCTCATGGATGGCTTTCTCGTTACAACCAGATCCTAATTGCACCGTACACCAACACACAAAACCGCTTTACAACTCCTCTTTTGGGGCACTCTCGCTACAATGTTATACCCTTCGCCTCAAAAATGTGGGCAACATATCAAAGAGCCATGATCATATCTTCCATGACCTCATCCATATCATCATGGAGAATTATGTTGATGACCTATTAGGGAAGTCCAAGACACGAGCAGAACATCCGGCCATTCTGAAGAAGATATTTGAGCGACTAGAGCACTATAGGTTGCGGTTGAATCCAAAAAAGTGTGTCTTTGGTGTCACATCAGGGAAATTGTTGGGTTTCATAGTCTCCCGCAGGGGTATTGAAGTTGATCCTGCCAAAGTAAAGGCTATTCTAGACATGCCGCCTCCACGTAATCTAAAGCAGTTAAGAAGCCTCCAGGGAAAAATGCAGTCCATCCGGCGGTTTATAGCCCAACTTGCAGATAAATGTCAACCTTTTACTCATCTTTTGAAGAAAGATTCTACATTCCGATGGACAGCACAGTGTCAAATGGGTTTTGATAAAATCAAGGAATACTTAGCTCATCCCCCAATTTTGATGCCGCCTATCCCAGGAAAACCCCTCCTGCTTTATATCTTTGCTACCTCGGTCGCACTGGGGGCATTATTGGCACAGCACGATGAGTCACTCAAAGAAAGAGCAGTCTACTACATCAGCAGAACACTAGTCGGTTATGAATTAAATTACTCTCCTATGGAAAAAGCATGCCTTGCGCTAGTCTTTAGTACACAGAAACTCCGCCATTACATGCTCAGTCACCCAGTCAAATTAATTGCTAAAATTGATCCTCTGAAATATCTGTTGTCTAGAACCACCTTGACTGGCCGCATGGCCAAATGGGTCATGTTGCTAAGCGAATTTGACATTGCGTATGTAGAGCGCAAAGCTATTAAAGGACAGGTTATTGCTGATCAATTGGCTGAAGCACCACTAGTAGACGCCTACCCAATAGACACTGAATTCCTAGATGAAGGAATCTACACAGTAACAGAAGCACCAATTTGGACGTTATACTTTGATGGCTCATACACTCACAATGGATCTGGGGCAGGAATTCTATTAGTCACCCCTCAAGGTGACTACATCCCAAAATCCTTCAGAATAGCATTTCCCTACACCAACAATATGGCGGAATATGAAGCCCTCCTCACTGGCCTTAGAATTGCAAAACAGTGGCACATTACACATTTGAAAGTCTTTGGGGATTCCTTGTTGGTTATCAGACAAGTTAATGATGAATTCCTCACAAAGGATGACAAATTGCTACCCTATAAACGCATGGTGGACGACTTCAAGAAGTATTTCATCTCCATACAGTTTGATCAAATCCCTCGTGTGCAGAATAAAGCAGCAGACGCCATGGCCACTATTGGCTCTTTGATTGACATGCCCAAAGATCGGACAAAGTGTGAGTTTCTAGTCGAACAACTGTTAATCCCTGCGTATGATGTCCCTGACACTGACATGGTGTGCGATATCGTAGGTCCCGCCTCCCCGTGGTACCAAGACATATATACTTACCTCCGTGACAACACCATACCCCCGGAACTTACACGTAACCAACGTAAATCCTTTATCCATCGTTCATCTCGATACATCCTCGTTGGTGATACGCTTTATCGTCGCGGGTATGATGGAATCCTCCTGCGATGTCTGAATGAGACCGAAGCCCAAATGGTACTAACAGAAGTACATGGTGGTATTTGTGGGGCTCACTCAAATGGCATGGCTCTAGCCAAAAGAATCTTGCGGGCTGGATACTACTGGCCTACAATGGAACATGATGCTTGCGAATTTGTAAAGAAATGCCTCCCCTGTCAACAGCATGTGGATTTGGTCCACGCTCCAGCACAAGATCTTCAGCCTCTCTTAGCACCATGGCCGTTCTCTCAATGGGGTTTTGACTTGATTGGCAAGATTCACCCACCATCATCCGACGGCCATACATTCATCATCACTGCAACTGAGTACTTCACCAAATGGGTGGAAGCAATGCCACTCTCCCAAATCACTGGTACTCAGATTTCTAAATTCATCCTCTACCATATTCTCTGCAGATATGGTATCCCCTCCACCACCATTTCTGATAATGGAAAGCCATTTAAAAATCAAGCCATGAAACACCTATGCGATACCTTCCATATCCAACATCGTTGGGCAACGCCTTACTATCCTCAGGGTAACGGTCAGGCGGAAGCGACCAACAAAACCCTCATTCGCATTCTCAAAAAGGTGGTCAATAGCACTGGACGAGATTGGCACCTTCACATTCATCCCGCCCTTTAGGCATACCGTACATCCATCTGCACCCCAACAGGCGCCACCCCATACTCGTTAGTATATGGAGCCGAAGCCGTCTTGCCAATCGAAGTCGAGCTCCCCTCATTGAGAATTTCTTTGAAGAACCTCATCAACGAAGAAGATGCTCGGGTCGCTCGGCTTGCACAGCTAGAGTTACTCGATGAACGTAGAATTCGGGCTTATGATCACCTACAAGTATACCAGAATCGTCTCAAACGTCATTACAGTAAAAAGGTCCGCCCCAGGCAATTCCAAGTTGGTGAACTTGTGCTCAAGGAAAATCACCGAACTCAGCAAGACCGTGACAAGAAGGCAAATTTGAGGCCAACTGGTTAGGGCCATATATCATAACTGCTAAATATGGATCTGGCGCTTACAGGTTGACCACTCTGGAAGGGGATCCCCTTGACGAACCTGTCAATATTCTCCATCTAAAAAGGTTCTACGCTTAAGGTCCACTTGGTCTACCCTATCAAAAAAAAAAATCACAATCAAAAAATCACAAAAAAAGTAAAGAGAAATAATCCATCCAATGGTGAAAACTTGGCAAACAAGCACCTTGGATAAGTACCATGATGAAAACCTGGCAAACAGGTGTCATGCGTAAATCCCAATCTGCACTTGGGGGCAACTTCCTGACATGCATTCCCTCCATCCGCTATGCTTCTAGCTATGCACCCATCTTCCTGTTATCCGTCATCTTCATAAATCCCTCCATCCCTCCTATTTTCCGCATCCTACCATCATATCCCATTTATCTCCCATCTCCTCCATCCTTCTTGTGATCTTGATCAAAATAGGGGCACCTATCTATGCATGCTTTGGACACCTATTGGTATACATTCCCTTCATCCATGCTCTATCATATTCCTTGGTCACCCATCCTGTCCTCCTTCAATTATCTCCTTTATCTTATCATCCACTCGTCTTCTAGAGTGGGAGCATCTGCTTCCTTTGTGACATAGTCCTTGGAGAAATCATCTATCATAATAGCATCCCTTCCATCTGCCCATCCTTGTCTTCGTATCCCTCTATCCTAGCATCCCTTTCATCTCCCAATCCTATCCATCTATCATAGCATCCCTTCCATCTCTCCATCTATCCTAGCATCCCTTTCATCTCCCAATCCTTATATGCCTATCCATCCAAACAATCCCTCCCATCCCCATCCCTATATCTCTATCCATTCTTTCCTCTTTATCCTCATCCCATCTCATCCCATCTCACAATCCCTTGTCATTGGTATCTGGCTATAGGCCTTCCCCCATGCAACCCAATGCCATTTATCTCATCATCATCACCCCTACTTCTCTTGCACATCTTCATCCCTCCTCTATCTATCATATCATCCTCCCAAGTCATTTTACTGCTTTGGATAACTATCCCATCCCTGAGCTTTATGTGATCATCATCATCCTATCCAATCCAATAGGTCTATCCTATTTTGTCATATCGGTCCCATCTTTTTATCCACTTATCCTATCATCATCCATCATCCTTTATCCATTGCTTGTCTTTGGTCTTGTCGAACTACGTTGCCTCTGTGCTTTCACGTAGGCAAGGTCGATCATTTGATCCACCCCCGGGGTTCCATCATCGATCTTCATTGTCCACTTTGGTCCTCTATCGTCTATCATTGGTCTTTTTCCTTTTGTCCATCCTATCTTTACCATCCATCAAGGTCTCCATCTTGGTCAGTCGTCCACCTTTCACTGAACTACGAGGGCTCTGTGCTTTCACGTAGGCAAGGCTAATATTTGATCGGCCCCCGAGCCCCTAGGTCTTTAGGTTTTGTCAGTCCCATGTCTTGTCTTCCTTGTGTCGTGCCATCAAGCTATGCCCTTATCTAGCTGGTTCTTAACAAATGAGATCCATTTGTATCAACAAATCCAATCAATTGTGAACATCCTGCGTCATATCGATCTTTTAGCTTAGTATCTATCATCGGTCTCAACAGGATGCATCCTTCCTAACATACCTCATCAATCCCATCCATCCCCTTGATCCTATGGCAAAGGACGTTTGAAATTGATTGCGATCTTTTGATGCTTTTGGCTTTTGTTTATCATTTGAGCTCCCTATCATCACTTGTCAAGACCGCCATAATCCATTATATTATGGTGTGTTTTGATTGGTCAACATAGGGGCATATCTTGCTCTTTTTATATTTGTGTCTTCTTGGTTGTCCCACGTAGTACCCACCAAGATCCCTGAGGTCTTGTGT
>VDFB02071431.1:0-13077 GCA_007258455.2 Sequoia sempervirens | reverse complement strand
GATTCCCCGTGGAAATCCATTTACAACATTCAAACTAGGAAGAAAATATTAAAGAACACAATGGAAATGATAAAACAAAGATTGAATCCTAATTAGATGTGCAAACTCATGATCCCATGGGGGAATTGGTGCCAATTTGATCTGAAAATTGGCCCTTCCCCAATTCCTAAGATGCAAGCTTGATATGTTGATGAAGATTTGATCCACTTTGTTGATGTTGAAGAGTGCTCCAAACTAAAATCTGCAAAACCTAACTATGATTCAAGAATGATTGATGAAATTTGATGGATATTTGAGCATGGTAACTTTGCATAAATTGTGGATGATGAAATGAGGATATGAGCTCTTTATTTATAGAATGCCAAGATGGATGAATGTCCAAATTTGGAGCAATGTGGGACTAACATTCATCCAACGGTATGATGCAACTTGTCAAATTATGAATGGATTTCATGGGATGTGCAAGATTTGAGTTTGTGCCAATAGTGCATAATTTTGAAATTCAAATTTGTTGAAATGACATGTAAGAGGGAAGGGAAATGCAATAAATGCCACTTGGCTCAAAGCAAAGGACATGTAAGAGGTTTTAAATGCCTTGTTGGATGTACATGTTGACTTGGAATTTTTGAATTCAAATTGAGAGAATATTCCAAAAGATGCCTTGTTAGGAAAATAGAGATTTAATAAATGAATTAAATCTATTTTCATGTGCAACTTGCATTATCTAGAGGATGGGACATGAGATGAGATTAAATTAATCAAGGGTTAATTAATTTAATAAGAGAGGTTAGATGATGTGACCTATTTGACTAAATTTATGGATTTATTTAACCAAATAAGAGAGGATTATGACAAGAGATTAATTAAATAAGCATTTTGATTTTATTTAATTAAAAGAGATGGTGTTAGATTAAATCAAAACAAGGTTTTAATCTATTTAATTTAATGAACAACTTAGAGGATTTAATCAAATAAAGTTGATTATTTAACTAAACAGGGGTAATTAGATCAGATGAATTGATTTAATTAACAAAAGAGATGACTTGATTAGATAAAATGATTTATTTAATTAAGAGAGGAATATTGATGAAACTTAATCAGATAGGAATGATTAAATGGTTAGACTAAGGGATGATTCGTGAAGAAACGGGTAAGTTAGTAATCGTGGATCGATGCACAATGTCAATTGGTATATTTTACGGTCTACAAGTTCAATGATAGATAAAAGAGATGAAAGTATATGGAGACTCCCAGCTAGTTATCAACCAAGTCAATAACAATTACCAAACTAAGGATGATAAGCTTACTCCTTACAAGATGGTAGAAAATCTCAAGGAATTTTTCATTGACATAACAGTTGAGCAGATTCCTTGCATGAATAACTGAGCAGTAGATGCTATGGAAACAATTGGATCATTGTTAGACATGCCACACAATGCTTGATGCAGAGAAGGGGCAAAACCTAACACCACTTGACTGTTTCAACACACTTCTTGCATAGGTTTTGTTGAAAGAAAGACCTGAAATTATCTTAGTACACCTTGTCACCATTGACCCATTATACTCTTGGAGATTCAAGGAAAGAAAAACACTAGGAGAAGGGAAGTACTGACTTGTGTAGACCTATTTCAATGCCTTTTGAGGGTTTCCAAACACTTGATAGTCCATACATGTATGAATGACATCATGAACCCTATAACAATGTCTTAATGTTTCTCATTGCACTTTGAGTGACTTGGCATTTTCTTTAGAGTCCTTATGGTTTACAAACACATTAAGAACAACATGAACATGAAACCCTTGGGTTGTCTCAAACTTGGTTTAACATATCTTGATGGTTCTCTAACTCTTAGGACTCAAAATTGTGTGAACAATGTTCCACCCAACTGTGGTTTAATGTCACCAAGCACATTCAAGCACTAGCACTCAACCAATACAAGAAATGACTTGAAACTTGCACCCTTTGGCCTACACATAATCCAAGTAACATAAAATGATGTTTTACAACCAGCCAACAACAAGAAAATCATGAATTTAACAAAAACTATTAGGCAGATTGGTGTTTAGTACTGTCTCTCAATATATTTGAACACACTGTCATTTGGATCTTCTACACACGTGTGTTTCATGGCTTCCAACTTTGCAAGAACATGGATGGAAATGGGGTAGAGCTTCCACAAGGTTTCATGATTTTTGGATCGTGGAAACTCTCCCCATGAGATTTATTCAACCTCTAGAAACCCTAGGTAGGGTTTGTGACAGTTTTTACAAAAAATGGCAATATCTCCTTCAAAAATCAATGGATTTGAGTCAATAAAAAAACATTGAAAAGATGATGAACCCCTTCAACTTCTCCAATCAGATTTTAGATTGTACCAACAAGTATAAGTCTGTACAATGTGACAGAACAGTCAATTTTACAAGAAAAAACACAATTTTAAATGTGCAAAATTGAAGTTTTCTTTATTTAAACTCCTTCCAACCTTTTGTTTCATGTTTACAACATAAATTATTTTTAACAAATATGCAAAAGTTGTAATTACAACATTGACAACAATTTAGCAACTTTTACAACTTTTTCCTACATTGCACTTGATGACCAAAAATGGTCCTAAACCACTTAGGATAGTCTCAAATGACCTTATTTACATCAATCAAACCAAAACAAAGAAAAAACTAAAGTTTCACAGTATAACCCAAAATTGTATCAAAGTGTATCAAGGTGCCCCTACACCATACTCCCCAGAGAGAAAAAATTCAAGGTCCCCTTGAATGGAGGTATGCAAAAATACAATTAACCAACATCTAACATCTGAGAATGATTCTAAATCTATCCCACCATCTATAATGATATCACCTGTATAGGGGTACAAATCAGAAACCAAGTCTTCAATCTTGAAATCAACTTTACTTCTCACATTTTCCTTATCACCTACAATCTCTGTGTAATCACCCCCTACACCTGGCATAACCAAAAATCATCTTGGATAAAATAATTGAGGCACTTCACCCTGTGATTGCAAAGAGGCTGCTTGCAAACCTCAAAAACTTCCTTGAAATCTGCATTGTCTTTATACACTTCCTTGAATGCTTCAATACCAACACTTTGAAACTAAAATTCTTGCACTATCAATGTTCTTCCACTCCAAATATCAACCACCTTATGACTTTTCCCCTTCCTCTTCTTGTGTTTGAAAATGTAGTGTTGAAGGTACTCAACCCACTTGTTGGTACTTAGATTTGACAACTTTGCACCCATCTTGGATGACACTCTTTCTATGTGCATATGCTCAATCTCACTCTCATCAGTTTCCTTCACCCCAACCATGGTACCTTGAGCATTATAATCACTATCATCTGCAATATCTTGTTGCTGCCCTAGTTGTAATTGCTGCTAATTAAATTGTTTTTTTTCCATCTTCAAATCATTCTAATTTTTTTTTTTCTTTGAACCTTCTTCCTTCACAAAAAAATGCTCATTCAACTCTACAATTTCCTTCACATAAGATTTGTGGTCTTTAGCACCTAAACTCCTACCACAGTCAACCCTCCAAACAAGTTTGTGGCTATCACTGTTGTTGACACCATCTCTAACTCTAAATATCTAACATTCTTCATAGGCTTCTTTACATGAGAGACCAACCCTTATTATGAAATTAGTGTGATGATTTATACCCCTGAGTGGAGGCAATGATTTTAGGATCTCATCCATCACTATATCAACATGTTCCTTGAAAAAATATTGGATCTCCAAAGGAAATCCATCAATCCTAGTTGTTGTCACAACGGATCTAGGTCTGATTATAATTGTAGAGCCCATTTCTCCCTCTTTCAAGGATTTAATGAACTCCTTCTCTCTTACCAACATCACACTAGATCCCACTTATGGTTCTTGACTTTGTTCTTTCAAAGGTGTGAGAGTGTAAGAGACCCCATCCTTCTCTATGACATATGTGTTTTTCCTACCATCATGGACTGCCTTCCTATCATATTTCCATGGTCTACCTAGTAGCATATGGAAAACATCAATGGGAATGATGTCATACAACACTTTATCCTTGTATCCCCCTATGTGGAATTCTACCCAACTTTGCTCATTCACCAACACTTGCTTCCCTTTGTTTAACCAAGGAACCTTGTATGGAGTTGCATGAGGTAATATTTTCAACTCTAACTTCTCTACCATTTCAATAGAAACCAAATTTTCAGTACTACCATAATCAATGACAAATTTACAACATTTACCTTGGCATTTGCATGTAGTCCTGAAGAGTGACTTTCATTGTGGTGGTTCCTTCTCCATGGGAACTTTGATTAGGGTTCTTCTCATTAGCAAAAACTCTCCAATTTCTAGTTCTTCAACTTATGGTGGAGATTTCATAGCCAAGTGGTGTTAGGTTCTACCCCTAGGTCAGTCCTTTAGGAGTCTATCATAATAAATTGACAATCCATCAATTGTTCATTTCTCAACATCAATAAGTCGAGTCAGTCAAACTACATGGTCTCTACGTGTATAATGTAGGAAAGGATCATCTTTGATAAGCCCCTGAGGCCCCTGGGATAGTCTTTTAGGTTAGGTTCTTGGTCAAAAATCTCAGAAAACACAAAAAACATTCGAAAACTTAGAAAACCCCTAAACATTCTATGATAGGTCGAATTTGGGTGGTAGAAAATGAGCAGCAAACAAAGTAATGCAAAATACCTTCAAAAACAACCTACACCTCAAGATTAGCCTAGTTGGAATCAACACAAAACAAAAACAACAAATGAAACCTTTTACCTTGTGTCGAATCGATCCTTTGGTTGGCCCTTCGATCTTTGGTGTTGTATGCTCCTTGGATGGCAAGATGCAAGCTAGATGGTGATATGAAGATGGATGCAAGTGGGTGCAAGCATGAAAATGGCTAAGTATGGATTCTAGGAAAATTTTGCAAGAGTTTGGCTACAATGCATGATCTCCCCTAAATGAGAGAAAAAATAGGGTATTTATAGAGATTTTGGAAATCTCTAGGGAGATGGACAGTCAAGATTGAGCCACCAAGATCAAGATGTAGGGCTAAGGTGAGTTGAGAACTCACAAGCCCTCACATCTTGACATGTGGCATGTGATATGGCTTAAAAGGGATGATGTGTACATGAGGTGGAAGGATAGTACATGACATAGAGGGAGTACAAAGTACCTTGGGATTGTGACAAGATCTCCTCATAAAGGAGGTACTTTTCCCCATGTGGGTGAGAGGACATGTGGGGAATTAAAAATTCCTCAAATATTCTCATGGGGAAGAGAGAAGGAATTTAAAATTCCTTTAAATGCATTGAGGGATTAAATGTGAATTAAAAATTCACATGGGGAATGGAGATGCCTTGTTCAAAAAGAGAAAGCTTTTAATGAAGTTGACTAAGGAAACATTCCATAAATGATATGGGGATTAGAGATGACCTAATTGGATGATTAAGGTTGTGCAAGTACTTGATTAGACTAATTAAGGACTCATTAGAGGCAAGTGGGAAATTATGGAGGATGGGACCTTAATGATGATTAGGGGTGCACACATCTAATCATAAATTAATTGGTGACTAAGAAAGAGGGCTAGATCACAAAGGGATTAGGAGGCCAACTTTGCAAAGTTGAGGATGTGTGACACATCCTAATCAAGGATTAGGCATAAAAGCACACCCTCCTAATGATGAGATTAGAAGATGGATTAGGATTAAATAAAAATGATGGAGGATGTGACATAAAGGGAATTAAATAAATGGCATATTTATTTAATTCATTTGATGAAAGGGGAAGGTATTTAATTATTTAACTAGATACCTTAGGGATTAGAAGAATTTTAGAGGGATTAATTAAATAATAGTGATATTACTTAATTAATGCGGATAAGGGGAAGCTTAGATGAAAAGGGATAAATTTGGATAAATCAAGTGTCCAAATTTCTGCTTACACATTCAAATATCAAAAGCCTTAAACATTTAAAAATTTAAAAACCCAAAAACATTGGAAAACCTTAGAAAAACTCTAAACAACCTCAAATAACTGAAAACCAAAAACATTCACATAAACATTCCAAAAACCAAAAATAGCCTCTGAAAAACATTTTTAAAAACACCAAAAACATTGAAATATTCCAAAAAATCCAAAATCATCCATCCCATCTTGCTTTCACCCACAATAAACCTTCATCCATAATAAATCAATTGCCATATTCAACCTTTGGAAAAACCAATAGAAAGCAAGTATCATAAGTCGTAAAGTGAGAACTTAAGTGTCAAAATCTAAAGTCTAGATCATAGGTAAATGAGTCAGTAAAGTTTATATCAATGGCTTATCACACACTTCATCCTAATCAAAACATCTGATAACATGTCCTAGGATGCATCCTTCCTATGATGGACATCAACATTATAAATCACCTTAGCTAAAATAAACTGGCAAGAGATATAGATAACATTGACTATTTCTCTTTGATCTTTTCTTATGATTTATCTCAATGACCCATTCCAAGGACCTCTCGATGATGTCACAATGATTTAGAGAGAAAGGAATGGGGCATTGATCATTATCTTTTGTTTGTTATGCTTGTGGGTATTCTTGTAAAATAATCTTGGCGCATACTTGCTTAGTTGTGTGTAGGGAGGTCGTTTGGAGTAAGTTGTTGACTCTTGCGTTTTCTTTGGTATGAAATATTCTAAACTTCTAATCTACATTCTGACGAGGTTTTTGTATGTCAAGGTGTGAACAAGAACTATCCTATCTATTTGTAGAGTCAAAGTCCATTACGCTAGATACAACTCCATCCTAGTTTTCAATATCAGGATGCATTATGTCTATGTGTTATATCAAACATAAGGAATGACAAAAAGTCCCAATCCCAAGATATGAGAAAATAATCACTCTCATCACCATATCTAATAAAGTATCAGTCGATCATAGACTTGTTGGACTTCTAAATCAATTTCAAAATTAATGGTCAAATCCATTCTTCTTATTCTTCTATCTTTACTAACATTTCCATCCAAGTATCAAATTTGTGTGATATATCAAAATATACATGAGGCTACCCATTGCCAATGACTATCTATATATCATCAAATCTGTCTACATCAAACATCTGCGCTTTCTAGTCCTCTCTGAGTTGAACTGATCCTTATTTTTTATTGAGAAATCAACCAAAAATTCAAATTTTTTGCCCAATCTCTCGAGGGAGTAGGGTACCAACTTATTCCTTCCATTGGGGCAATAGTGGGGCATCCAAAAAATAGAATTATTTTTTATTTTTTTATTTGAGCAATAGTTTTAATCTGAAAGGTTTTAGTCTTTGAAGTAATGTAGCAGGTACCTCGCTTCAAAGAGGGGCAAAATGTAGTTAAAAATTTCCTGAATGATATCATGCACTCGAATCTGTTATACTAACACCATCTCATCCTAAAACCCATCCTCTTTTTCTTAATTAATTTAATTAGCCTAGCTATTTAATTAATCACATCATTTTCATCTATTAACCTAATTGACCTAATTAGGTAAATTCATCCCCTTTCATTGTAACATTTCATCTTGTTAAATTGGATAAATGAAATTATCTAATTTAATCCCTAAGTCCTCTTATTTAATTAAATAACCCTAAGTCATTTAATTAAATATCATATCACTTCCCCTTTTCATTCAATAAATAAATTATTTAATGAATATCCTAATTCTCCTAATTTGCATAATTGAAAATTTATTTGATTATCAAATTACTAATTAAATCTAATCCTCCCACTTACAAAGGAATATTCCTGGAGAATATTCCTCCTTTGCACATTCCCTCAAAAGGAATATTCTCATGGAATATTCCTTCTCCTTTGCACAATTAAATTTGGTTTTAATTAACTAAATATCTAATTTTCCTCACCCATGATAATATTATCTTTCTTCACTCATTTGAAAAAGGGAATATTCATTTTTCATAACAAACTTTCAACAATACTTCTTGTGCAAGTTTTGAAAGTGTGTTTGTTTGGATGAATGTAAGCCCTTGATTAAATATCATCTTGCATCCTCAACCCTTGACGTGAATCCATGATCCATGCCTCCATCTTCCTTCCATTATGACCGTTGATTGATCCTTTTGATCTTGACCATCTTGCATCTATTGAATATGGATCCACCTTTTAATAGAAAACTTATGGTGTTAATATCACTCTCATATTGCACTCACATTTTATGTTCGAAAAGGCATTTTAGGTTAATTTCTTGCATCATATTATCTTAGCTTCCATTAATGGCTTCCATGGTCACTTAGGTGCATCCATTTAGCATATTTTGAAACTAGGATTTCAATCTTTCAAGCCTTGCATACACTTAGAATAGCTTAACATTCATCATGTTAAAATAGCTTTCATCACGTTTTATCATGCATCTCTCATCGGTTTCATCAATTCTCTTCAATAAAATCAATCAAAACAAGCTCATTATCCACAAGATTGGGAAAGGGTCGCCATTCCACATCAATGTGACACCACTCCCCCAATAGGATAAGTTTCAATGGATTAGAATAGGTGTTTTTGAAGCTTTCGTATTTTAATATGTTAGTTTTAATGGCTTCTTAGCTTAGTTTACATTGAATGCTTTTATTGGGATTGAGACATAGTGGCTTAATTATGCTTCGAATCCTCATGGGTCAAGTGTAGTTAGCCTATACTATGTCATCGGTCACAAGTAAAAATAAAATGTTCCTAGGCCCCATGAAGTCCAATTATATTCTATAAAAGTCTAGAGATTTTTTCTCTCAGATATCTTAACAAAATTTTCAAAAAACCTATAGCCTAAAAGGATTGAGACACCTAGGTAACAAAATGGGGCCTCTCTTGGTATTCAATCACCCACCCCAATATTTTGGCATATTTTTTTCCCCACAATATGAAGAATAGGAAATATGGCTCTTGGCGATATTATGTTGAATGCCACTATGGAATTTTGCAAGAATTAAGTTTTTATATGGTCAAAATTTTTGAAAATTGTTAAAACAATAGAGATTATTAGGGAGGGATCCCACATCTAAACCATACATTCTTAGGCCCTAAAAACTATGAGAACTACTTTGTCAATTTTTTTCTCTTAGATCTCTTGAGATACTTTGTTGGAACTCTATAGCCCAAAAGGATCAAGAAACCTAGGGAATAAAATGGGTCCTAACCTATAATTAACCTTCCAACAATGACATGTTAGCACAATCAGTTTGCCCTCACAACATAAAGAATAAAAAATATGGCTCTTAGAAATAATACGTTGAATTATATTGATGCATTTGATAAGAATTCATTTATTGTTTGAATATTCAAATAATTTTGAGTTGAAAAAAAGAGACTTTAGTATGGGGGGACATCACATCCACATGTGCATCTATATAGAAAAGTCCTAGGACCCAAAAAATTTAAGAATATCAAATTTTAGCATTTTTTTGCTCTTAGGTCTCTTAAGTGACCTTGCCAAAACCATTTAGCATTGAAATATCGAGAGACCTAGGAGAAAAAATGGGTCCTTCCTTAGCATTAAACTTCCAAAACCCAACATGTTTTCACAATCAATTTAACCCCATGATGCAAAAAATAAAAAATATGGCTGCTAGGAATAATAAATTGAATGGCACTGAGACATTTTTCAAGAATGCAATCAATGTTTGCATTGTCAAATGATTTTAATTTGAAAAAAATTAAGAGATATTATTATGGAGAGATCCAAAATCTATCTATATGTCTAGATGAAATATTCCTAGGCCTCATGAACTTTGAGAACTACTCCATTGAAGTTTCATATATTTTTTTCTCTCAAGTATCTTAAATCTTTACTAGAACCATCTAGCCCAAAAGGATCAAGATGCCTAGGGAACAAAATAGGGCCTCTCCTATCATTAAACCACCTAACCCAATGTGTTGGCATAGTCATTTTGGCCCCACAATGTGAATAATGTAAAATATGGCTCTTGGAAACAATACAATGAATGACACTGAGGCATTTTACAAGAATGCATTCATTCTTTGCATAGTGAAGTTATTTTGAATTGAAAAAATGAGAGATATTATTTTGGAGATGCCCTACATCTACTTGTAATTCTAGATGAAACATTTTTAGGACCTATGAATTTCAATAATTGCTCCATCAAAATTTTCTATTTTTTTTTTCTCTTTGATCATTAAAGAGGATTTATGAGAATCATGTATCTTGGAAGGATTGAGAGACTTAGGAAATGAAATAGAGTCTCTCTTAGCATTCCCCTATCCACCCTAATGTGTTGACATAGCCAATTCAACCCCACACAATAAATAATAAACAACACGACTCTTGGAAATAACACACTTAATGCCACTAAGGCATTCATTTTTTGCATGGTTAGGTAATTTTAATTTGAAAAAAAACTAAGATAAGTTATTGTGGAAGGAACCCACATCTATCTATAGGTAAGATAAAATATTCCTAGGCTCCATGAACTCTAAGAACTAATCCATGAAAGTTTGACAATGTTTTTCTCTTAGGCATCTTAAAAGACTTTGCCATAACCCTATAGTGCAAAAGGATTGAGACACCCAGGGAATGAAAGGAGCCATACCATATAATTAAACTACCCACCTTGACAAGTTGGTGTAGTTAATTCACCCCCACAAAGTGAACAATGCAAAAAGAAATTTGTTGGAAACTTCTGTAATTTTTATAACTTTTTTTTAAAGCCAAACATTTATAATTTTTTTAATTTTATATACTTATAAAATTTATAAATCATATTATATTTCTTTTTTTAATTCATCAACCACGATTCGAGAGTGCAAAGAGTTAGTTATATTAATTTTGTTGAATTTACACTAGTTCATCCAGTGGTACAAATTTGGTGAATTTTTACAAAATGGAGATCCTCCAGCTCCCATTACCTGAATTACAGTGTCATAAATTCAAGTTAGCTCTCATGGATGCATGCCCATCTTGGGTTATTGATTACCGAAAGATTTCTTTGAGGGTGCTCAATCTGGCCCCAATCGCACTAAAATCACGATAGCATCCTCAGTTACATCCCGGGAAACCTTAAGTAATGTTGTGTTCTACCTCTTATTTGTGGTTTGAGAGATTGCTCCCTCACGCAAGCTGAAGAGAGATGAGATGGAATCGTCCTTTCACTAGTGATGTGGTCATTGGGAATGGCTGAGCTGGGCAGCATTTGAACGGGAACAAGCCTTAGTGTTGGCAATAGGATGGGTCGCCCATATGCCGAAACTAGCCCAGGTGGCTTAGTCTATAGCACCCATTTGGCACATGTACAACAAACTTAGTCTCTAGTTAGCCCTGCATTGGTGAGAGCATTAGCCTCTTTATTTCCCTCTCTGTTACAAATATGATTGACTGTATATAGTTTGAATGATTTTAACATTTCAAATACTCTCGAGAGGAGCACCTGAAGCTTCCAATTTTGAACCTTACCACTCTTAATGGCATTTACTACCAATGTCGAATCTCCTTCTATTGCAATTTTAGTAGCTCTAATCTCCTTACAGAGCTTAATCCCCTGAGTCACTGCCAGGAATTTTTCCTCGTTATTTGTTCTAGGAGGAAGTTTTACCGAGGAAGATATGATTGTATTTCCTTTCCAATCTCTTACAATACAACCTACCCCTGAAGGTCTTGGGTTTCCTTTAGAGGCCCCATCAAAATTCAGTTTAAGCCAACCTTGTTCGGGTGGAGACCATACTACAGAGGAGCATTCTTTTTTGGTTTCCAAGCCGCCTTGACCATACCATGTTGGGACCTGCAACAATGGCCAAGTCTGCCTAATCTTGGCATCCCATTCTGAGGTCTTTCCTTTAACTGCTCTTTGTTCAATCTTGTTATTAACAGTTTCAACTAAGACCGCTTCTATTTTACTGATCAAAGACACAATTCCCATCTTTTTATCTTGGAATAGATGCCTATTCCATTCTTTCCATATCTCCCATGCAGGTGATGGGTGATATGAGCCCAAAATATGCTCATCATCTGGATATCATGGTGTACTTTTAATACCTTTACTTCTATTGATTATGGTTGTTTAACTCTCTTGAAACCTTTTTATTGGGGGATATCTTGTAGCAATACACTTTCATGTTCCTGTAGCCGATCATGTTGACATGTTTGTATTTATTACCTTGTTGGCTTCCCAAATGATTGGTATAGTGCATGTAGTTTTTGAATGATGAAATAGATTTAAATATGTGATTAATGAATGGATATTGTGTATGTGCCATGCGCCTTTTCTTTTGTATCTGTTACCTTGTGTTTCATAGGTTGTTGAAGAAAGTATGATCGAGTCAAGCGCAACCAATCTCGGCCTTGCAGTAAAGTCCATTTCCTACACGACTTCGAGGAAGCTTTGGAAAAGACTCTTTGACTGAAACCGTTGGGAAGGATTTTAAATGACATTTAATCTAGAAAGAGTGGAGTGCTAGATTCTCTCTAAATCGGGTTGAACGGATAACTCATTTATGAAGTCTGTTCCTCAATTTTGGGATACATTTCATATCCACGTCTTTCTCTGTTGAGTTAGTTAGTTAGTTGTTCTCCTATTTTAAAAATAAGTGTTCCTCCTGCACGAGTGAACAGATCAGAGAAGGAGATAGATAGATAGATAGATAAGAGAAGCAGATTATGTAAGAGTTAAAGATATAATATGAATCAGGGTTTTTGTTAGTTTTTAGAAACAGAACAGTCAATGTAAATGATTTCACGTTATGAATAAAAGTTGATGGAGTTCTGAGCACAATCTTCTGTGTCAATTAGTTGATGCTTGCTAAGGGGGCCCACTTAGTAAGTATCTGTAGGAGTGTAGTTGTTTATCTTTTGTTAATTCAAGTTAGATTTCATTTTAGAAGTTTTAGCACAAGCTTAGTTTTATACTGTTCCTGTAGCATCGGGAATCCATCCATGTGTTTGTTCCTGTAGCATAAGGCCAGTTTATAGTTTGTCCCTCAACTGTAGCTATTACGATTTCCACTTTGGTTAGTCTATGATTGAGTTAAGAGAACTTTACATTATTGCATAGATAGAAATTTCTTTCCAAGTGTTTATTTTTT
>VDFB02071430.1:0-10689 GCA_007258455.2 Sequoia sempervirens | reverse complement strand
TGGTCCCAATCTTGGATGACCTAACATATATTATGGGGATATTTTGTATAGAGCTTAGCTAACTTGGTATAATGCACTACATGGATAAAATGTTTAAATCATATATGGTGTTGACAGAAGAAAGTTTTGATTATTTTCTTTTCATCCAATTAGGCCAACCTAATTCATGAATAAAGATATACTTGTACATATAAAAATTTTGAGGAATGAGATGAAAAGAGATAGTGAAAAAAATAAGATGAAGTGTGAAGGTGGTGATAAGTGTGAAAAAGGTTTAAGGGGTATGTGAAGATCTGAGCCTAAGTGCTTTATCAGTTGTGGATCAATGCAATTTTGTTGAGCGACTACTGTGTAAGATAGTACTTCATATTTTGAGCTTCATTGGAATTGATCCTTGCACATTGAAGGTGTATTCTATCAGTTCAACCTTGTGGTAGTGAGCCACTATCCTTGTAGCTTGTAAATTAGCCATCTCTTGTATCTCTAGGTTGTAGCCTTGTTGGATAGTGAGTCCTTATTCTGGATAGTGAGTCGTTATCTCAGGCAGTGAGCCTTGTTTTAGGCAGTGAGCCTTTTTGTAATTGGTTTTGATTTTCTCTATAGTGTGAGTTAATCGTCAGTGTGGTTTGTCCCTCATTGGTTTTTCCAAATAAATCTAGTGTTATTGTGTTTATGTGTTGGATTTAAGTTTTTGCATTGGCATTTGATGATTAATCATTTAAGCAGTTTTAAGTATTAGTTCCGGTGATTGAATTAAAGGTTAAAATTTGTGACAACTGATTCACCCCCCCTCTCAATTGTCCTATTCAAAATTAAATAGGATAGGAATCCTAATTAAAATCATGATTTGGGGTGAGAACTCAAGATAGATAGTGATAGATGGAGTAAATACTCAAGTAAGCCTACAATTTTAAGCTAAAATGATGGAGAAATGGATGTAGTCAAGAATTCTCATGCATCAATATAGAATATTAATATCACTCCTTTTACTAGTGGGGTCATTTTTTTTTCTAGGGTGGGTCACTACTTTTTCTAGGGTAGGTCACTTGGGAAACCCTAATAATTCTTAGGTAACCTTAGCATTTGAAGGCTCAAAAAGTAGTTTTCAGTAAGGATAATGGTATCTACACAAGGTGAAAGGTTGGGGAGGAAAAAATAAATATAATGGAGGGTCATAAGGGATAAGAAAATTCCTTCTATTATGGTTAAAAATGTTGAGATATTTTTATTCATGATACATGGGTCATATAATGCATTGTCATATCATTATTGGACTATCATGTGTGATCATGTAATTTCAAGAACTTACATATTTTCCCCCTTGAATATGGTAGTCTATATCAAAGGTAGGTGCTACATATAAAATAGGCATGCATGACCTACACTTACCTATACTTGATTTTTTGTTATCCTACAATTGGAGTGATAAAATGAAAGACAAAGATCATGCATATATATGGTAATAAAAAAATGACTAATGTTAACATAAAAAAAAGTGATCAACATTGACACAAGGTCAAAGAGATATTATATTCATTATCTACTCTCATCTCTTGTCTAAAACTTGCAAGGTAGAAAATAAGAATTAGCTCAAGTGCATGTGTATTTTAAATGTTAGCTTAAATTTTGTAAACAATAGAGAGGAGATGATGTACCATAATGATAGGGTGTGAAAATTATTTGTCACTTTAATTTGCATGAAATTACCTTAGTTAATTTTACACTTCATTTATTCTCCTAGTGAAGGAAAAAATTAGGCCTTATGTCAATGGTGATGGAATTAGAAGTTATAATCCACAAAAAAATTGTGATGAAAGGATTGTGATAATGGTGGTGGCTAATCATTAGGTAGACCCATAGGTATAAAAATAAGGAAAAAAACTCTTTTCCCTAGTTTTCTTTTTTATGTGTTATGTGTATAATGATAATAAAATTTAGGGCCATTAGTTGCAAAGGGTAGTTGTTAAGGTAGGCAATGCATTTGTGCTTTTTCTTTTTGCATATTTATATATTTTTTTAAAATTTTGCAATATCTATGGTTTGGGCTTGGTAATTTCTTGGGTTGCCCCTTTTTCCATATAGGGTCACCTATTTTGGTAGGACAAGTCCTTGGGTGACCCTTAAGATGCTTAAGTGACCCTACAATAGTCAAAGAAACTTGTTGGGTCGCCTCTTTTGCTAGGAGAAATTTTGTAACTTGTTTTTTTATTTTTAAAACTCACCAATATAATTTAGTTGCATTTTATTATTTTTCTATTTTTTTATGTTTTTAAATTTTTTGACCTTTTTAATTTTTTTCATTTTTGTGACAATTTTCAAGTTTTATGATTTTTAAAGTAAAAAGTGTGTTCTTGTATAAATAATACATGTACACCACTAGAATTCTAGTAAAGAGTAGGCCTAGTTTCATATCATAGTAGAGGAGTTACTTGGAGAATATCAAGCTATCTTATGATGAGTGAGATTAGATGAAGTAGTACAATTCCCCATTGTGAGACCCTTGGTATATGTTTTTTGTGATATTTTAATTTACTAGGACATGGACTAGAGAACTTTATATTTTCTTGGAATCTTTGGTGAGTGGAAAATCATATTGTATGATGTATATTATATCTTAAGTGTCCTAATATAGGGGATAGACTCATATATGTATATTGGATGTTTGAGGATGGGAGATTATAATATGTTATATTGATGGACATTGAGAGTCTTGAGGATAATAGGGAAATGTATTTGACCTTAGTCTTAAAACTAATTGATATTCAACCATTGCAGAAGGTTATTATTGGCCTAATAGCTTCCTCCTTGTTAGGGTATAATAAGTTTCATAGCCTCATATGGTAACACACTCCCATTATTCAAAATATAAAGTACAACATAGTATATATGCATGTTGGGTTGAAATCCTAGAACTAGTTTATCATGACATATTAGATTACACACCATGAGGATTTAGAATTTAGCCACCCTTCTTTATTCAAGGTGTGAATTTTGGAGTACATTGTACCCTATCAAAATTCATCCATATAGTTTATCCTACTCTTCCTAGAGCTATCATATAGTAGTGTTGGGGCACTATGACATAAATACTCTAGTAGATACCTTGATGGATGTGTCCATTATTTTGTATTTGTACATAAAAATGGAGGGGGGATGGGAAGGTGATAATGCAAATAGAGACTCTTGTAGAGGAGTGAGATGAATGGTTGATAAGTATGATTTTGTGGTGACTCATCCCATCAAATGAGTAGTCTAGTAGCTTATGGAGAATATTCCAAAGGACTTTCCCCTAGTGCCCCCACGTTACAAATATACTTAAGAAGTATTTGAGACTAGATGAGGATCACTCCCATGGAATCCTCTTACTCCAAGGACTATTATCACATATTTGATGAAAGGATAGGAATAAAACATATAAAGGGGTAGCTATGACCACATTGGGTCCAACCTATTTTTGATATAAAGATGAATATTATCTCAAGGAAGAGGAGGATGAACAGACCTAAGATGATGTTTCACCTACTCCATATGTGGTTTCACAAAATTAGTGGACATACAATCATTTTCAAGAGACTAACCCCTTCTGGTAGCTAATATTTCCTCATGAGTACTTCACTTATTAGGTTTTTATTTTTTTCTTAGTAAACAAATTTTAAACCGTGTAAATTACTTAAATATTTTATTTTCTTTGTCCAAATATGGGTAGAGGGACTTGATTAAACCTCACCACTAGATGTTTTTGTCCCTACCATAAGGTGAGAGAAAGAGGAACTCTTAGTGGATGCAAGGATATCTAAAGTAGAATGCCAACACATATAAATATTTCCCAAAATTACCATGCTAACTAGTGTATGTTGCAAGTATGAAGCAAGTATGAAGGTGTTTTCATTGATGTCAACTGGTTAACTAGTTCTCAACTAGTTGTTGTTGTCATTGATGTCATGGATAATGGTTATTGGTTGTATATGTTGAGGATTTTGAGAACATTGTAATGAAGAAAGGTTGCAAGTGTTCAGTGTTTTCTCTAAGTTTTTCTCCAGAATGTGCTACTATGTTGATGAGGATCTGAGGTATTTTTCATGGTTGTTGGAAGCTACTATATCCAAATTTTTGGGTTCTAGATCATTGTACAGTGTGAGTTATATTCACTAGTTGTGAACTATGCTTTTTGTGTATTTGACTATGGTCCAGAAGAAATGTAGTTACTCCATATTTCTTCTTGTTTGAGTCTTATGACTTGTAGTTTTTAGGATAAGCTATTGGGAATGTTTTCAAGTTAATTTTTCTATCTAAAAAGATTGGATTGTGTTAAGGTTGTGTGTGCTTAATTGATTTATGTGTTTTACATTGGTTTTTCTGACCCTGTGTTTAACACTACTTTCAAAGCTTATAGAAGTGTGTTGAAGCATGTGGTTGGGTTGCCCTCATTGTAATTCCACCATAGAATATTTTGGTACCAACCTAATTTGAATTTGTAAATGCAAATGGTGCATGGCCGACTTTGGATGAGTTTAAAAGTTGAAGATGGTATAAATACAGGTTGAAATGTTTGAGAGAAAAAGAAAATGCAAGAAAGATAGATGTGAGATAGATGCAAAAAAGTGTGTATGTGATGTGAGTTTGGGAAAATCAATGCAAAATCTAATTGCTAAGTTTTTGAAAGCAGTGGGTTGAAGGAGTACTCTATCATTCATGCATGTATGCAAGTATGTGAGCAAATTATGGTGGAAATCTCTATTGCGTTGAGATTTTCTTCTCTCTATAACAAATCTCTTTTATCTTCTTTGTAACTCTATGGAAATGAGCCATCTAGGTGGTTAACCCTTGTTGGACAATGAGTCTTGATCCAGATAGTAAGTCTTATTTTGGCAGTGAGCCTTTATAATCAGTTTTGATATTCTCTATATTATGAGCTAATCCTCATCATGAATTTTCCCTTATTGGGTTTTCCACGTAAATCTGGTGTTATTGTGCATGTGTGATGTTTTTCATTTTTTGCCTTTGCACTTAATGATTAATTATATTAGCAAAGTAAAGGATTTGTGATTGATCTAATTTCAAGTGAAATTTTGAAAGGTTAATTTTTTTCACAACTGATTCACCCCCCCTCTCATTTGTCTTGTTCAACAAGTGGTATCAAATCTTGGTTCCTTGGAGAAGAGCTTAATTGCTTAAGGAAGGTCCGGGATGGCGAGCAAGATCACTTTTGAGTATCCTAGGTTTGATGGAACTAATTATGCTATGTGGAAAATAAAGATGGAGGGATATTTGGAGTATTGTGGATATGATGTTGACAAAGCTTATTAGACTACTTACACTCCTCCTGCTAATGGTCCGAGTATAACTGATGAAATTAAGGTGCATGAAGCAAACAATAAGTTGAATTTCATTCTAAAGAATAGTCTCACATTTTGAGTTAATTAAAGTTCATAATATAAAGACTAATAAAGAAGTTTGGGATGCTTTAGAAAATATGCATGAAGGAGATGAAAAGGTCAAAGAAGAAACGTTACAAAATTTGGAGGAACAGTTTGAGATCCTGCATATGTCTGAAGATGAGAACATTAAATCCTATGTACAAAGAGTGAATGAGCTAGTAGGTGGAATGTGAGGACTTGGTGCTACAGTAGATGAATCTAGGATTGTGAAGAAGATTCTTAGAACTCTCCTTGATGCATACAATGAAAAGGTATCTACTATTGAAGAATATGTAGATTACAAAAATTATACTAAAGATTAGTTATTGGGAACTCTAACATCTTATGAGATGAGAAAACCAAATTTGAGAAATGGATCCAAATAAGAAACTACTTTCAAGGCTACAAGAGCTGAAAACCTGGATAAAGAGAACCTTGATGAAGTAGAAGCTAACTTTGTGAGAAGGATGAAGAAAAGCTCCAGTAAGTATGGAGGTAAGTTACCCTTTAAATTATTTAGTTGTGGAGGAATAGGTCATTATGCTTTGAGATATTTGGAAAGAGCTAAAAAGAATAAACAAATATTTAGCAAAGAAAACAAAGGAAAGGAAATTAAGAGAAAATACTATGTGAATGAGGATGTTGGTATTTCTAATGAAGAATCTAATTATGGATATTTTGATGACAATGAATACTTTTTCTTGGCTATAAAAGATGAATCTACTTTTGCTAATACTGAAAGAAATGTGGAGGAAAATGCTTCGAAAAAGAGTGAAGGTACAATGATTTTTGCTCTTCATACTTAACAAGAAAAGAACTATTGGATTGTTGATAGTGGTTGTTCACATCACATGACTGGTGATAAGAGTAAGTTTGTCAAACTTGAAAAATATGATGGAGGCTTAGTTATGTTTGGAGATGACACTAGTGCTAAGATTTGTGAGAGGTTGAGTAATTTTTGATGGAAAGCATAATAATGATGATGTCTATTATGTTAAGGGCTTAAGGAATAATCTCTTGAGTGTTGGACATATGTGTAGTAAAGGATATAATCTTGTATTTGAGGATGAGAAATGTGAAATCGAGAAAGGATCCAAAAAAGTGATTGTTGCAGGAAAGAAGTTTGAAGGAAACATTTATCAACTTAAGGGTGTTGATGGATAGTGCTTTATGACTCAAATTAATGATAGTCGGTTATGGCATCGAAGAATGTGTCAAATGAATTTTGATAATATGGAAATAATTAGTGCAGTACAAGACATTAGAGATTTACCAAGGATTACAAAGTCTATTAATGTTGTTTGCAAGAATTGTCAGTTTGGAAAGCAAGCGAGAAACAAATTCATATCAAAGGAACAATCTACTACCAGACTACTAGATTTGATTCATACATATATCTATGGTCCTACAAGAGTGAGAAGTCTACAAGGTGAAAGGTACTTTATGATTTTGATTCATGATTACTCTAGGTATACATGGGATACTTTTCTTAGAGATAAATTTGATGCATTAGATAGATTCAAGGCATTTAAGGCTATGGTTGAGAATGAAGTAAATTTGAGAATGAAATGCTTGAGTTCTAATAGAGGTGGTGAATTCACCTCCCATGAGTTTAATATGTTTTATGAAGTCATGGAATAAAAATATAGTTATCTTCTCTGAAAACTCCTCATCAGAATGGAATTGTTGAAAGAAATAATAGAATGTTCAAGAAGCTACTAGATCAATTATTATTGAAGTTGTTATATTGGAAGTTTACTGGAGAGAAGCTATTCACACTGCTATTTATGTGTTTAATCAAGTTCAAGAAAAAGATAATAGTACTAAGACCCCCTATGGGCTATGGTGTGAAAGAATTCCTACTATTAAGTATTTCAATGTATTTGGAAGCAAATGTTATATCAAAAAAGATGAAGAAAATTTAGGGAAATTTGATGCTAGATCTAATGAAGGTATCTTCCTTCGATATTCTACTAGAATCAAAGCTTACAAATGTTTCAATAAAAGATAGAGAAAGATTGTAGAAAGCACAAATGTCAATGTTGATGTAGTGAAGAAGCCAATTGAAGTTGATGGATATGTATCTAAAGAACCTAATTTTATAGAAGTTGAAGAAGTTGTGGAAGAACATGAAAAACATAATGAAGAAGAAGAAGCTCTGATGGTGTCCCCAAAGATACCTAAATATGTGCAAAATAATCATTTAGAAGATCAAATCATTGGAGACAAGAGGAAAGGAGTATTGACAAGAAGCAGAGCTGTTGCTATTGGTGAGATAAATCTATGCTCACTTTCTAAGGTTGAATCGAAGACATTGAGTGAAGCATGTAATGATGAAGATTGGATGAAATCTATGGAAGAAATTATGTAGATTGAGAAGAATCAAACTTGGGAATTGGTCCCTAGACCGGCAAATAGAAACATAATTGGATCAAAATGGTTATTTAGAAACAAGTTGAATGAGAATGGAGAAGTAGTTAGAAATAAAGCAAGGCTTGTGTGTAAGGGTTACTCACAAGTAGAAGGTATATATTTTTAGGAGAATTTTTCTCTGGTGGCAAGGATGGAAGCTATTAGAATGTTTTTAGCATTTGTTGTTCATAAATATTTCAAGGTCTATCAGATGGATGTTAAGTCTACATTCTTGAATGGTGAGTTAGAAGATGAGGTTTACATGGAACAACCGGAAGGATTTCAGTTGTCAGATCAACCGAATATGGTTTGTAGATTAAAGAAGGCTTTATATAGATTGAAGCAAGATCCTAGAGCTTGGTATGCAAGGTTAGACAAATATTTGATTTAGCAAGGCTTCAACAAAGGTATGGTAGATAGTAATCTATATTTTAAAATTGAAAATGATAAGATATTGATAGTGGTTGTATATGTTGATGACATTATCTTTGGAGGAAATGAAACTATGTGCAAGATGTTTGCTGAAGAAATTCAAAAAGAATTTGAGATGTCTATGTTTGGTGAGATGAATTTCTTTCTTGGGCTACAAATTAATCAAGAAGAGAAAGGGATATTTATTTCACAGTCAAAGTATGTAAGATAAATGTTGAAGAAGTTTGGGATGGATGGTTCCAAACCAGTATGCACTCCTATGGTGACTAGCTACAGATTGAGTAAAGATGATGAGTCACCTAAGGTTGATCAAAGAAAATACAGATCTATGATTGGTGGATTGTTGTATTTAACTGCTACTAGACCAGATATCATGCATGTAGTTTGTCTTGTGGCTATATTTCAAGAAGATCCTAAAGAAACATGTGTTGTGTTATGAAATAACTTGCACAATAGAAGAATATGATATGAAATATGCTGCAAATGCCAGTAATAACTGAGAATAACAAGCCACTTCGAGGGCAAACCTCCAAATATCTCTAATGAGAACACACTTCACAACTTGATGATGAAATAAGACTCACAACCTCCTATATATATACCTATTTATGCTAAGGATATCAACAAGGCCGACTTAGACACACCTATATAAGACTTAGGCCGACCTAAACAACTAAATAACAATATACTAATGATAATATGACTTAATAGAGAGTTAAGATAGCCACAAGCCGACTATTCATAACCCGATGTACAATAATATTAAAGGCGTAGCATGCCCCCCTTCTTCAAAGAAGCATTGTCCTCAATGCTAATAAAGTTTGGAAACTTTTGAATGAACTCCTCATCTTCCCATGTGGCATCTTCAAGCTGGTAAATTCTTCCATTGGATGAGATGCTGGTGATAGTTCTATTCTCTCAGCTTCTTTGTGCTGTTTGACGAATGCACTCTGGTTCCAAAATGATTCTCCCTTCTTCATCCACTCAGGAAGTGTTGTTTGAGTGGGAATATTATGCCCAATTACCTTCTTCAAACAGGAAACATGAAAAACTGGATGTATCTTTGTTGTAGGTGGCAACTCAAGCTTGTAGGCAACACTACCGATCTTCTGCATGATTTGGTATGGACCATAATACTTTGGTGACAACTTATTATTCTTTCTTTGCTGCTTTAGTGAGATTTTGCTTATAAGGCTGCAATCGCAAGAAGACCCAATCCCCAACTTCAAAACTTCTTTCACTACGATGTTGGTCTGCCTATTGTTTCATTCGATTTTGTGCCATGGCTAAATTCTCCTTGAGTCCTAAAAGTACTTGTTGTTGATGAAGCAAGTGGTCTTCTACTACCTGAACTCTTGGTGACACATTTATTGATGATGTGATGGAAGGAGGATGATATCCATAAAGTGCCAAAAATGGAGACATTTTTGATGAGCTATGAAAAGAAGTGTTATACCACCATTCTGCAAGTGGTAGCCAATCTACCTTTGAGACTGTTTCTCTGAAGTGAAACAACGTAGATATCCTTCCAAACACTTATTAACAACCTCTAGTTTTCCCATCTGATTGAGGGTGGTATGAAGAGCTAAGGCAATTGAGTACCCAAACATGAGAATAAATCTTTCCAAAAGTGACTAGTGAAGATAGGATCATGATCACTAACAATAACTTTAGGTGTACCATGTAGCTTTTGGATATTCTCCAAAAAAGCTTTAGCCACTGCACTTGCTGTAAAGGATGTGCTAATGCAATGAAATGTGCATATTTAGTGAGCCGATCAACCACCACCATGATGACATTATGACCTTTAGATTTGGGAAGCCCTGTGATGAAGTCCATGGATATCTCTTCCCAACACTGGCTAGGAATAGATAAGGGTTGCAAGAGACCTGGTGCCTTAATTGTCTCCCCTTTATGCCTTTGACACACCAAACATTCAGCCACAAATTTTTGAACATCACCCTTTAGCCCTTCCCAAAATAAATCTTGCTTGACTCGATGATATGTCTTCAAAAATCCTGAATGACCACCCACTGGAGACTCATGCAACTCTGTGAGAATCTTGATTTTAAGGGTGGAATTCTTGCAGAGATACAAACGCTCTTTATACCAAAGAGTATCTCCTTTCCAACAAAACTTATCTGAACTACTAGGATCACTTTTTAATTGCTCGATTAGATTACTAGTCGCAACATCATTTTTCCCCTCTACTTTGGCTTCCTCCACCCAATTTGCTTGTAATATTGAAAGGGCACACAATAAGGCTTCATCTTTCTCATCCTTTCTTGACAGTGCATCTGCAACAATATTTTCTTTCCCTTTCTTATATACAATCTCAAAGTCATATCCTAACATCTTAGTGACCCATTTTTGTTGCTCTTCAGAAGATAGTCGCTGTTCCAAAAAATATTTTAGGCTATCATGATCT
>VDFB02071429.1:0-29372 GCA_007258455.2 Sequoia sempervirens | reverse complement strand
GAGTGTTTCCTCCATATGATACTTGTACGGGAATCCCAGATCTGGAAGAAACTGGAACAACTTTCTTCCACTCATCTTCTTCCTCTTCATTCCTTTTTCACATAACAAAGAAAAGAAGTTATTAAACAATTTCCCTGAGTGCGAAAGAAACATAGAGTGTTGAGCATTAAACTACTTACCCAAAAGCCAAGGGAATTTCTGGATATCGCTTCCGAAAGAAATCTAACATGTCGGCAACGGTAACGGGATCGCAACAACACACATATCGACCTACTGCAGATAGGTGCTCCATCAAAAAAATGTGGTCACTGCATACATCTTCCACGTGGACCAATGGCACTGATCCTGGCGAATATTTACTCCAAACTGTGACTTCATAACGTAATCTGTTTCCTGAGAAATTTCAAGGTTCCAATTCTCAGGTCACTTATATGGCTCTGAGAAAATTTACCGTTGGAAAAATTACCGTCAATTTAACAATTTACCGCAGAAAATTTGTCTCGTGATAAATTCACTCTATGTAAAATTCGCTACTAGTAATTTACCGCCACTTAATTTTTTATGGTGAATTGCTGGTTGTGAATTTGTCACTTCGATAATTTCCAATAGGTGAATTGCAGGCGGTGAATTTGCTGTATGTCCATTTATACATACAAACAGAAAGAAACCATAATTGCAAATGGATAAACACTAAACGAATGCTTCCGTGTTATAACTGAAGTGGGCAATTTACCTGTGAGTGAGGCCAACATTACTGAAACGCTCCCTGGAATAGTGGGGGTTAGAGAAGGACCTCCCACCATCCCTACCAACACTGTTACCACTTCAATCTCCTCCTGCGCTACGTATCGCAGAGCTGCTTGCTCCGGCAAAGTCTTCGATACTGAATACATCTGAAGATAACATCAATTCTAAGATGGGCCATCAATTCTACTAATCATTATTGAAGAAAAATTTGCTAACACTTACTCCAAAAACGGCGTCTTTTCCTTTGATATAATCGACAGGAGTCCAGCAGGATTCATCAAGAACCTCCTTAAGTTGTCCGTCTTCATTTAAAGGGAGAGCTGCGGCGATGGAAGATGTATGTATTTCTCGCTTCACAGTTTTTGCTTTTTTGCAAGCTCTTAGAATGTCCACCGTCCCGTCAACGGTAGGCTGGACGATATCTCCCTGATACCACTCCACTCGCTGTCTTAATCTCATCCTCGAAACATGGATAATATAATATGATCTGGTTAAGTGGATAAATAAATTACCTGGAAATCAAGAGAAGTGGGCAAATTGATGACGAAATCGCAGCCTTCAACAGCGGAATCAAAGCTGCCATGTTGCAAGAGATCTACTTTGAACAGATGGAGTCTTTCTTTGGCTCCCGGAAGGGATAGCAGATGACTACTTTTATACAGGTTTACTACAGAAGATTAAAAAATAAATAGTTAATATAGAGTATGAATGAAGAAGAGATTCAAGATGATGGAAATAGGGATTTACCGGGATCTCTTCAGGTAGCGTGAACTGAATAACCCCTTTACAGGAGATTTTTGACGAGGCACTATCCGATGAACCCTGCCGCCCCTGTTATACACACTCTTTCCCTCTTACCGTCTTCTTTATCCATCTCCTTCTCCTTGCTATCATAAGTTGCCCAATTCCCGAGGACTCACTATTTACAATTTCGCGATGGAAAAACTTCAGCCGGTTTTTGTGATACCTAAATCTCTTGACATTTTGAGCATAGCCTGCTGGTTTGATAAGGGTATGTGTAAAAAGGTGCCACGTGTTACATAGTCAAACACATGAAAAATAAAGAAAATAAAATAATGAAGCCGTGTAATACTATTTTAGAGCCAATTATCGAAGCCGTCGTTTTCAGGGAAACACTGTAGTTTAGCAAGATTCCGAGTCAACAAACAATTTAACGTTTCTCTTATCACGTTCACACCTACTCCATTATTTTAATTAGATTTTGTCCACTTTCCACATTGCCTCGAAATCCGTGAAGAGGGGGAAATTCCCTTTTCCTTTCTCTCGCCACAAAAATCATTTTCACAGTTGGGTTTCGAAGACTTGACCTTTGTCGCTCCAATATCAGATATTATGCAATCACCAACTAAATTAAAAATAGGCTATCTTAAAAATTATATAATTTGACATTTATCTATGGAGAGTTTTATATCTTCAAAAGTTTTGAAAATGTATTTTGGCTAGTTTCATATTTTGAAGTTATATTTGATGCTATGATATACAGAAATAATATTTTTTTATTTTTGAATACATTAAATCTTCTTTTATTAGAATTAAAATACATGTAAATGTATCTTTCATATTCTTCTTTTCTTTCTTTTCTTTTCTTTTTTTTCCTTTGTTCTTTTTCTCTCCTTCCTCTTTATATTCTACTTCTATTTTCTTCTTTAAAACTCATATATATGAAATGCTTGTTCTGATTCATCAAAATAAGAAAAACCATTGTATAATGGCATATACTATTGACTAGCTTCAACACTTATGAATAGAACAAGATCAATTTTTAAACCATAAATTCTCTTATATTGTTCCACCATCCTAGTGCATCTCCACTTCCATCAACTTCGAGAATATGTATTGAAACTAGTGTATAAGAAACCAAAATAATTCATTGAATCTACTTTTCTACCATATATCCTTGAACCAATCTTGACCCAATCAATTCATAATGTAGCCAACCTCAAATGCCAAAATGTGACCAATAGGCTCCAAATGAATTTTCAAGTGATTTCTAGAAATTAAAAAATACATTAAAAATTCAATGTTTCACACCCTAGAGAGTAAATTTATGTAAAACATAAAACTCTAATAATCCACTCAATCAATTGTTGATAAAAGTCTTCTTTTTTAATTATAGATCCCTTATATTATCCAACAACTTTAGCAATAGAAGTATAAAACCTCAATCATTTGGAAAGTATTGGCAAATCTTCAAAAAATAGGGTTTCATCCTCACATCTTCCCAAATCATAGCTATGATATCACCTAGTAAGATCCACATATAATAATTATTATAACCATGCAATGTATAATAGATATCACACATACCAAAAGATATGTTTGTAGGCCAAGATGACTTCATATCCAATATATGTAGATATTCAATAAACCCTTGAGGTAGGGTAATGTCATATAGTACTCCTTATGGAAGAAGACACTCCATGCTATATCTCAAAGAGATTCAAAATATAATATCATACTCCACACATACCCTTACAATTACATTCACTTTATTAATATATACAACCTTCTAATAACATAATGGAGGGGTAATCCTAATGAAGGTCTAGTCATCACCTAATATAATTAATTATGTACATTCACACATGACCCAATATAATTGACATAAGGGATATGTGCCATATGTTAAAATTGCCATCCACCTAAGTACATTTTAATACCATATCCCTAGCTATACTTGATAGATCTTTAAATAATTCTTATTCACCATGTCAAGTTCTACACATAAGGATATTGGTGCACATCCCTTTTGTGAGAACCTGTGAATCACAAAGACTGAAATTCCAAGCATAAAACAAGAATTTGCACAAAATTGATCTATTAATTAGATGAATGAGGTGTGCATAATATAGGAGTGTTTGAGCACCCAATCTCCATGAATTGAGGATAAGACTCCTCAATTAAGTAGTGGTGGTGAGTTTTCTCACACAAAAGTAGCATGAGCTGTCAAAAGTGTTTTGACACCTCTAAAATTCCTAACTAATGTTGACATCTTGCATGTCCAAGTGTCATGTACACCTAAGTAGGCTCATAAGCACATGTGTAAACTAATTATTACACTAACACCGCCCCTTAAGCATAACTTAGGTGGGCACAAAAAATAATGGAAATTTAAGTCCCAACTACAAGGCCTGATAAGGTACTCATTTACAATGTAGACTCTTACAAACGATGGAGAAAGATAGAAAACCCAATGGGAAAAAACTATCCAAAAAAAGAGTGTTTCATATTTTCCTCCTTTTGTGATTTTGTCCCTCCATGTATTTCTTTATCGGTAACTACATTTGGCTCCTTTTGTTGATTCGGCTCCATGCTTAGTTGTGATTTTCAACTTTTTAAAAATTGAAAGAAATTTGGAGTAGATTTTTAATCACAACTCTTTGACAGCCCCCTTTTTAACATTTTTTATTTTCCCCTTTGTTTGGCACTTTATTTTAGTGCATATATTTGCATACAAGAATGATGGTGAAAAATGACACTTTATATATTACTGAAAAATCGCCATCATTGAATAGAGTTTAAAAAATAAAATTTCACTCTATTACAAATTTACACCAATAAAAAAGTTTACATTTACAAATTTGAGAAAATCAAATATTTTAAGAAGTTAGAGAGAGGAAAATAGAAAATAATTAAGCCCTTGTGGGCTGAAAAACCACAGGTGATAAAACCCCATATGATCACAACACTGTACCCCTTTGCTACTTTAATCTTGACTCCCATCGTAGATTTTCAAATCCTCCCGATGGCGCTCAGATTTTCCGCACCAAGTTGCAAATTTGACTGGTTGACTAGCGGATTTTTCACGCCCCTTTTATGCTCCCAACACAAATCTCAAATGCCTCTTAACTCTTGTTTTCCTTCGTAGAGTCCTCTGGCATGCAAAGATAGCATGCATCAATAAAATATATGCAACAACAAGAATATTTGAAGGGAGTTAATGGAAAAGTTTGTTCACCCAACTAAACGCCAAGTCCACCAATTTCCACACACCTGAGGGAAGAGATAATGGTGTGAAAAATGAAGGTTGATGCGCAGATGTACAACATCAAAGGCTCTCATGGGAGCTGTGTGGGCATAGAAGACCTCATGCCTTCTCTTCTGATCTTTATGCCTACCTAAACTAGCAGCAATTTCGTTTGTAAAAATTGTGCCTCTGATTAGAGGTAAATCAGAGAAGTGTACCTTTACCATAGCAAATCAGGCCTCAACTTGATGCATCAGCCCTCTCCACAGCAGATTGCACCTCCTGCAGCTAATCTCGTGGGTCTGTGGCCTAGATCGACCCCCAAAATAGAGGCGTCTCCTCCATGCACACCCAACCTACAGTGATGAGGAAAAATGGAAAGAACTTTGATGAGATTTGGCTTCTAAACAATGATTTTAAATGAAAAATGGAGATTTGCAACCATTTAAAAAATAGAGCAAATCTTCACACCCTCGCACAATCGCTATTCACTGCATTCAGCTTTGGCCTGAAAACATCCTTGTTTGCTTGATACCATGTGAAACTCGTAACTAATGTTGACACCTTGCATGTCCAAGTGTCATGTACACCTAAGTAGGCTTATAAGCACATGTATAAACTAATTATTACACTAACACTCCCCCTAAAGCATAACTTAGGTGGGCATGCAAAAAGATGGAAATTTGAGTCTTAGAAACAAGGCTTGATAAGGTATTCATTTACAATGTAGTCTCTTACAAATGATGGAGAAAGATAGAAAACCCAATGGGAAAAAACTATCCTCCAAAAAAAGAGTGTTTCATATTTTCCTCCTTTTGTGATTTTCTTGAGCTCCATGTATTTCTTTATCATTAACTGCATATGGCTCCTTTTGTTGATTCAACTCCATGCTTAGTTGTGATTTTCATCTTTTTAGAAAATTGAAAGAAATTTGGAGTGGATTTTTAATCACAACTCTTGGACACCCCCCTTTTTAATATTTTTGGTTTTCCCCTTTGTTTGACACTTTATTTTAGTGCATATATTTGCATACAAGAATGATGATGAAAAATTGCACTTTATATATTAATGCAAAATCACCATCATTGAATAGAGTTTGAAAAATAAAATTTCACTTTATTGCAAATTTACACCAATAAAAAAGTTTGCATTTACAAAATTGGGAAAATCAAATAACAAAACCGATCTATTAATTAGATAAATGAGGTGTACATACTATAAGAGAGTTTTTTAGCACCCAATCTCCATGAATTGAGGATAGGACTCCTCAATCAAGTAGTGGTGGCGAGTTTTCTCACACAAAAGTAGCATGAGGTGTCAAAAGCACTCTGACACCTCTAAAACTCCTAACTAATGTTGACACCTTACATGTCCAAGTGTCATGTACACCTAAGGAGGCTTATAAGTACACGTGTAAAGTAATTATTACACTAACACCTTTAATTTATTTGTATCATACTTGACTCTCTTAGGCTCTTTAATATAAACTTAAACTCAAGTTACATCTCTAGATGACAAAAAATCAATTAGATCCCCAAATTTTAAACCTCCTAAAGAACAAAGGAGATAAAATCTTAACTTACTTCATACCTTCATCATTGTGTTGTAAACATATCTTCCACACTTAGTTCCTCTCATAAACTAGAAGCTTCATCATCTCATGATTCTTAAACTTGTCAACTTATCTTATATTAACAATATTATCCTATGGATAACATGTAGTGAAACACATGCACAAACTTCTAATATGGGGTTACTTCTCACCCTTCCTCTATCCTAGGAACAAAATATACTCTAATACTAGTTGATGCTATAATGGATAAAGAGTCTAATAAAATATAATCTATTCATGTAGCCCACACACAATAGAAAATTCAACACGAGAGTGCACAATAAATGTAAAACATTTATATCTAGAGTATATGTAAGAAAATGAGCATGCAAAATTAGTACTTCACTATATCCTTTGACACGGCATAAAATTACAAAAATTTAGGAACATGAGTTCCTATCACAATATTACATGTCATCAAACTATTAGTTGATTATTATAGTTAGAATTGTAGATCTACTATTTATTGCTTTTTCTTGCTATGGACTATATATTTTTTAAGGATTTATTAAATTTCTATATAAATTCTAGGTGTAAAGAAATAGTGTCAATTAATTCATAGCATTTGACATACAATTCAAATATTACCACTAAGTCCTAAAATAGGTCCCTAGGCCCTAAAGAATGCTACAATTTATAATAAGGGAATTGATTAGAATTTTGATGAGCATAAAAATTTCAAGAATCTCGTTAGTATAATAAATATATAATGTGGAGTTTACACATTACCAATATGTGATACCATGTAGTACAAAGAATATTTGACACTATGGTGCTAAACTATGATAGTATCTAGAATAAACATTGTAATTATAATTGGCCTTTTGTGATGACATCAAAATGGACAAGACACTCCAAAATGCTCAAAAATAAATAAATAAAGGATCTAAAGAAATATTTTAAATGATGCAAGATTACTTGAACCTTGCAATTCTTCTACATAAATAATATTATTAATGGGCCCATGACACCTACCAATTATTACTATATTATAGTATTGTTGGTTAACAAATTTGTCTTCTCAAACTGTAGACACTTAAAAATGTATCGATGGATCACATTGGCTAACTAACATCATTTCGTCCTAAAACCCATCCTCTTTTCACTTAATTGATTAAATTAGCCTAGCTATTTAATTAAATTCCTCATTTTCACCTATTAATCTAATTGATCTAATTAGGTTAATTCATCTCCTTTGATGCTAACATTTCATCCCATTAAATTGAATAATTCATTTATTTTTTTAATTTAATCCCTAAAGTCCTCTTATTTAATTAAATAACCTCAAGTTATCTAATTAAATGTTATCACCTCTCCCCTTTTCATTAAATCACTTTATTTAATGAATATCATACAATTATTCTAAAAATTGCATAATTAACACTATTTTAATTATCAATTACTAATAAATTTGTTTCCCCCCACTTGCAAGGGAATATTCAAAGGGAAAATTTCTCCTTTGCACATTCCTCCAAAAAGGGAATATTCTCACTTGGCTTCTTGAGCAAGCTAAGCTTGTGACCTTTTGAACAAGTTAACTTTTGACCTCTTAAATAGGTCAAAAGTGTGTTTTTTTGGAAGGAATGAGAACTCGTGATTAAACCTCATCTTGCATTCTCACCTGTTGATGAGAATCCATGATCCATGCTTCCTATTTCCTCCATCCTTGATTGTTGATTAGCTTTTCCAATCTCAACCCTCCATTTCTCATTTGCTCTCCTATAAATAAAGAAATATTTGGAGACAAATGGATCCATCTTTTAATTGCAAACTTATACTATTGAAATCACTCACACTCACACTCAAGTACTTTACTCACATTTCACATATTTTAGTTTATTTTTATTTGCATATTATATTTAAGCTTCTATTAATGGCTTCCATGCATCCATCTTAGCTTGTTTATTAATTAGGGTTTGGATCTTTTAGCTTGGAATTAGCTTAGATTAGCTTAGCTTTTGCATATTTAAATCATTTTTAGCATAAAATTATGTTGATTTAGCTTTCATCATGATCAATTTAGCATAAATACTCTTTTCATCTATTTATCACAACAGTTTCATCAATTCTCTTCAATAGAATCAATTGAAACAAGCTAATTGATCATGGGATTGGGAAAGGGTCATTGTTCCACATCAACACAACACCAATTCCAAAATGGGGTAAGTTTCAAATGGGGTAGAATAGACATTTCAATTTTTTATATTTAGAATGTTTCTGGCACTAGAAGGAGGGTAAACTGATCAAATTTTGTTAATTTGACTTTTGCAGGAAATTGCGATGCCTATTAAATGCACCAACACTGATTAAAAAAAATGACAATGCTAATACTTTATCGAGGTATCAAATATTTTCAAATGGCGACACCCAACCAAATAAAAATGTTATCATGCTCTATGTTTTGTCTACAGAGTGACACCCTTATTCATTAGAGTGATGCTATTGTGTGCAACGATGCCCAAATTTGGTAAGAAGTTTAATGATCGTTTTCAACATGTGTTTTTTTTTTTTTGATTTGTCGAAATACTAACATGCCTCTAGTGTTATGGTTTTTAGACTAATGTAGTTTTGCAGGATTGGGGAACACGAAGTTAAAGTGGAGAAGCATTCTTATCTTAAAATTTCATGATTGTAACAAGCATTTGATGCTTTAGGGTAATTATAACCCAAATTTTTGTGTTTTCTACTTTATGCTCTAGGATTTCACTAAATTTCATTTGGGTTTAAAACAAGCGCTCAAATGGGACTAAAATTGAACCCTCATCTCATCATTGTCTTTTGGGCTTTAAAATTGAACAAGGCAACTTAACATTTTGGTTGGTGCATAAAATGAATGACTGTCTGCTTTGTTGTGACACACTTGTAGTGCGCTTACACTTCATGTGATCTTGGTGAAGAGAAACACTCCAAGTGTACTTTGCTATTTGTGTGCACTTATAGTATGTATCCAATCCCCTTGCGCTTCGTGTGATCTTGGGTGAAGAGAAATACATAAGTACACTTTTATGCTTTATGTCACCCTTAAGAGAGGGCTTACTATGAGATAAACCCCACAATGGGAAACTCATAGGAAAGTTCTTACAAGCATGTTTATCGGAAAGCTATATTAAAGGTTTGGAAATCATGATAAAGTATAACATACTACACCTAATACCATGCCTTAAGTGGAACGAGAATGGTAGTAAGATCCCTAAGTGGCAAAGTGGGTGTGTATATAGCTGGGTGTTCTCGGATTGTTACTAAGAACCATTGTTTAGTTGCCGAAATCATTATGCTTATATGGTACAAGAATGGTGTATATCCTGGACTGTATAACATACTACACCTAGTACCATGCCTTAAGTGGAACAAGAATGGTAGTAAGATCCCTAAGTGGTAAAGTGGGTGTGTATATAGCTGGGTGTTCTCGGTTTGTTACTAAGAACCATTGTTTAGTTGCCAAAATCATTAATGCTTATATGGTAGAAGAATGGTCATTTTGAAGCTGCACCACATTTATACTATTCATTGTTGAAACAGAAAAATCCTTAGGATATTAGGATCTTTAGGATTTTGAGATTTGGTGGTCCTAAGAAGTGTGTACCATGGCGAGGAGCCAGTGTCACCAAATCTCTAACTGTTCGCAATGTATTAGTGTTAGAAGAAATCCGAGTGGGGAGTCAACAAGTATGGCCATTTCAAACACAAGATTGCAAATAATTATGAGGCGGTTTAATACATTGCTTGGTTCCAAAATGCTACAAAAACAAACATTCACTATCTTCCTCAAAATTTCAAACACTTTGGCTTAAATATGGATACCTCTTGAATTAGCCTTGATATTACTGCTTGTCCTAAGGATTTCTATCCTTAGAGATATCTAAATATCTTTACTTGTATCTCAATCCATATTTTCCAAAGTTAACATAAGCAACTATGGCTTGAACTTCATCCTTTTTCATGAAATGGACATTGTGAAATTTATGATGTTTTTGACATAGACATTTAGTTTGAAAACATAATCAAGACAAGTGTTTGTGGTAAAAGAAACTCATTTAAGCAAGATAAATTGACAAATTGAACCCCACATGACCATTTGGCGACTGATCATGCTAGTTGAACAACCTGACCTTACACTCGCTATTGAATACATAGAAAAAATTGCAAACATTGAGTCCAAAGTCATTGAATTCTATTGTCAAAATCATTGGGTCTTATTTCCAAAAAAAATTGAGTCCTATTTTACCAAAATCATTGAGTCCTTAGGGTTTGATCACTTTACAGGTATAGCATGTTTCTCACTACCAAATGGTCTTGGAAAATAAATGGTCACTCTAGGTCAACATTGGGTCAAACATTTCACTCACCCCTCCATCAAATTTCATCCTTCACTTCACCAAACTTTGCAAAAATTCGAATACACCAACATTTTCGAACTTAGACATCTATCAAACCAACACCTAACTTAGTTACTTTGTATGTGAAATGAATCCTTTTCCATGCATTTTTTTAAGTTAGTTATCATCTTTGAACTAGTTTATCTTGAAGGTCATGAGTCTATCCTAAAGATTTCCAAGTTCATAAACATCCTTTATCAAACATCAAACATCAAACTCTTAAGTCAAAAGTGTTGTCCCAAAATGTTTGCAAAGATCACTTTCCAAATCATCCACATTTTCATCCCCTATTATCATCATTTCTCCAAAGGGACTTAGAGCATCCCTTTTACCTAGATTTGAGTCAACTAGAGAGTTCAAACATTAAAAATATCAACATACTCTCCCATAGGTGACTTAAAATTTATGATAAAGACAAGATCACAACACAAGAGAATCATGGAGAAAACTAAAGTCACACTCACCTCTGAAAGTGATCCCAATCCTCAAGAATTTGATCTAAGAACTCAAGTTACCCCATAATAACAACCCTCATTTCCATTAGGGTTATATGAGATAGAAGATGTCATGGACAATCCATTTGGACTTACTAGGGAAGAAATCATGGAACATCAAGCCTTAGAAAATGTGGCTCCAATTTCCCCATCTTTTGTTACACAATCATTGACACAAGGCTTGAATTCATCTGTGATTCAGCCAAATCCATCCCTTATGCCAATTCAACCCTTGACATTTAGTCTTGCAACTAGGCTAGGAACCAACCTTGGTCTCAGTTCATGTCTAGGAACAAACACAATTTTGGGTATTCACAAAATTACCATTCCATTAACCACCAACCTTCCCCAAAACACAAGTTGGACACCTATATTTGGTAAAACACTTACATTTCATGATGCCACAACAACCTTGACATTTTGAGTGCAACCATCTTCATCCATCACCTCAAATACCCCAAGTGTGCCCAATGTTACACAAAGTAATGTGAACCAAGTGCCTCAAGAAGGAAAACAAGGGCAAGTTAACACTCTCACTCAAAGACAACCCTTGAAAAATGGTTCTGACAACCCCATCAACACATCAAAACAAGTTGTTACCCATACTATTCAAGTCAATCCACCATCCACATCAAACCCATCCATCATCAACCCAAATCAAAAAAATCCCTTGGTCACAAGCCCCATCAACCAAGGTAATACCTTGGCCACACCTCAAATACAACAAGGGAAACCCCTACCCATTGGTCAAGGGAAGCCTTCAATCAATTGCCAGGTCTGAATGTGCCATTTCCATCGCACTACCAAATGGCACCAACATCATCTTTCCCATTGGTCCCCCTAGTCATGCAAAATCAAATGGGACCTCAAACTTACATTCCTCCACCTCAATCCACTATCTTACAAGGGATGTTAAACCAATGTTCCCTCCATCCATCCAATCCAGATTTATCCATATATTCCACTTTATCTTGATCTTGACAAAGATTTGTTGTATACTTCAACTCTACTCATGGAAAAATTTTGATAGGCTCTTTACCATTCTATCTCATGAAGTCCCATAGCCTATATCTAGCATGCTAAAACTCTATCCAAATCTTCACATATACATTACCTATCTTGGTTATCCATTTCATTATGAAGAATTATTAGGCATTAGGGCGGGTTATTGCACTCTTGTTTGCAAATAACTCTAAGTGATCCATACCTTATACCCCATAATGTGACATTGAAATCATGATCTAGGTATCGTTTGCCTCAAAATATCATCAAAAATCCCAAAAACATTCATAAAAAGTTCATCAGAAAATCCAAAAATACTCAAAAATTGTGAAGTCAAAATCCAAAACATCGAGAAAACATCAAAATCCATAAAAATTTCAAACTATGTTGAATCTTTGAGTTTGAATGTAGGAAATGCCATCATTTTTGTTCCCCCAAGACACCCTAGGTTATCCCTTTAGGAGTTTGTCATAATAAATTGACATTCCATCAATTGTTAATATCTTCATCTTCAATAAGTCAAGTCAGTCGAACTACATGGTCTCTACATGTATAACATAGGAAATGCTCATCCTTGATCATCCCCTGAGGCCCCTAGGATATATCTTTAGGTTAGATTCTTGGTCGAAACTCAAAAATCCCTAAACATCCAGATAATCTTCGAAAATACAAAAACATTTGAAAACTCTCAAAAACCCCTAAACATCCAAATATCATAAAACAAAAAAATAGTAGAAAACATTCAAAAGACCTAAACAACATCAAATATCTTCGAAAAAACCCTAAACAACCTAAAATTACCAAAAATCCCAAAAACATTCACATAAACTTTCAAAAATACCAAATATAGCCTCAAAACATTCTCAAAATACCAAAAACATTGAAATATTCCAAAAAAATTCAAACCCATCAATCCCATCTTTCTTTCACCCATAATAAAACTTCATTCATTATAAATTGATCATCATCTTCAACCTTTGGAAAAACAAATAGAAAGCAGGTAGAGAAAGTTGTAAAGTGAGAACTAATTGTCAAAATCTAAAGTCTAAATCATAGGTAAATGTCTCAGTGAAGTTTATATCAATGGCTTATCATAAATCTCATCATCATCCTAACATCAAACAACCACCTGATCAACATGTCCTAGGATGTATCCTTCCTACAATGGACATCAATATCAGGCATCACCTTAGCTAAATTAAACTGGCAAGAAATATAGATAACACTAACTGTTTGGCTTTGATCTTTTCTTATGATTTATCTTAATGACCCATTCCAGGGACCTCTCGATGATGTCTATCAAAATGATTTAGAGAGAAAGGAATGGGGCATCGATCATCAACTTTCATTTGCTGTGCTTGTGGGCATTCTTGTAAAATAATCTTGGCACATACTTGCTTAGTTGTGTGTAGGAAGGTTGTTTGGAGTACATTGTTGACTATTGTGTATGCTTTGGTCCAATATATTCTAAGCTTCTAACTTACATTCCAATGAAGTTTTCATATGTCAATATCTGAAAAAGAACTATCCTATCTATTTGCAGAGTTAAATTCCATTATACTAGATACTATGGCATCCTAATTATCAATATCTTGATGCATCGCATGTCTATGTGTTATATCAAACAATAAAGAATGATGGAAAATCCCAAACCGAAGATGTGAGAAAATCATCATCATGCATATCTTATCACCATCTCTAATAAAGTCTCGGTGGATCAAGGACTTGTTGGACTTTTTTAATCAATCTTCTAAATCAATGGTCAAAATTCATTCATTTTCATTCTTCTACTTTTATTCATCTCATCTTCTTATTCTTCTATTAGGTATGTGTAGGATCATCATGGAAAAAATAGGCCTTAAGTGGTAAAAAAAAATAGAAAAATCAGAGTTAGGCAACTTGACGTAAAAATTTGAATAAGTTATCTATATTATTTCAAAAATATGTAAGAATAGAATCTATAGCAAATTGAATGTAGTTTCTAAACTACTAGGTTTGTTTATAAAAAAAAATCTATTTGGTGAAAATTTGAAATTTCAATGCAGTAGTACTTAAATTTCAGGGAAAAAATAAGAAGTAGGTAGGTATGTGCAGGATTATCATGGAAAATACAAGCCCTTAAGTGGCAAAAAAATCAGAAAAATAGAGTTAGGCAACTTGATGTAAAAATTTGAATAAGTTATCTATATTATTTCAAAATATGTAAGGAAAGAATCTATAGAAAATTGAATGTAGTTTTGAAACTACTAGGTTTGTTTTAAAAAAAAAAAAAATCTATTTGGTGAAAATTTGAAATTTCAATGTAGTAGTACTTAAATTTCGGGAAAATAAGAAGTAGGTGTCTATCGACCACCCTAACCACAATAAAATGATAATATTTTTTTATAAGATTTTATATATAAGTAGAGGACTCATGTCCCATGTGATGCATATTTTTTTGTAATTTTTTTCCAAGTAAATAATTAATTATGAATTTTTATTACAACTTTTTAAAAATATAAAAAATCGTATGTGACCACATTAACTTGGTCAAAACTTCATGAAATTCATTTTTTCTTTTTTAATCCTATATTATGTGAAGCATAGAATGTGATGCATGTTTTGGATTTAAAAATATGATACCGCTTGAAAGCTTCTTTTTTTTTCAATCCTATCAATCAACTTTAGTCATAATTTGAATATAAAATGAATAATAATTACTTATTAAATTCAAATTAAAGCATAATTTATATTGGTGGAAATTTGAAAATCTCCTTTAAAAACCCTTTTCGTTTCATCAATTTTAGATTAAAAAGTCATCACCACATACCCATCATATTGCCACTTTTGGACCATCATGATCCCACATACCCAAGTGTCTATTGACCACCCTACCCATAATAAAATGATAAAAAAAAATTATAAGATTCCAAATGTAAGTAGAGGACTCATGTCTCGATGTGATACATAGTTTTTGTAATTTGTTTCCAAGTAAATAATTAATTAAGAATTTTTATTACAACTTTTAAAAATATAAAAACTCATATGTCGACCAACTTAACTTGGTCAAAACTTCATGAAATTAATTTTTTTTTTTAATCCTATAGTATGAAGCATAGAATGCATGTTTTGGATTCAAAAGATGTGATACCATTTGAAAGCTATAGATGTTTTTCAATCACCTATGAATTAGGACTTTAGTCATAATTTGAATAGAAAATGAATAATAATTACTTATTAAATTCAAAGTAAAGCATAATTTATATTGGTGGAAAGCTAAGAATCTCCTTTAAAAACCCTTTTCATTTCATCAATTTTGGGTAAAAAAATCATCACCACATACCCATTATATTGCCACTTTTTGGCCCATCATGATCCTACACATACCCTATCTTTACTAACATAAATCTATCCAAGCATCAAATCGATGTGATCTACATCAAAATATACATGAGGCTACCCACAATCAATGACTGTCTATACATCATTGAATCTGTCTACATGAACATCTGAGCTTTCCAGGAACTATTTGTCATCCTCTTTACCAGCAATCCCTCTTCCACTAGGGGACACTAGGGCATCTATATCATCTTCAGCTCAAGAATCTAAAAATTTGCAGCTCTTTGATTCAAAAGCAGCTTGAAATCTCAAACATCTCAAGCATAAGTATGATTTTCACCTATCGTTAGCCCAATTAGAACACTTTATTCCCCGATCGATCTCTTGAGGGGGCAACCAACCATCTTTCGATCATATCAATATCAAATCATCTAACAGAATTTGTTCCTAGCCTTGCTAGCAAATCTTGATCAAATTATCAAATCAATCATCATTGGGATAAATCTTTCCCTACCAATCCTTGTGTTATTAAACACAATCCTTGCATTGTTATGAATCCTCAACAATGTTATCAATCAATCAATCAGATTAGTCAACTTTAGCTTGGCTATCAACATCTCAAAGAGATCATCGATATTCATTTTTGCGTTGTCATCTGCATCAGTCTTTGACCCAATGCAACAAGTACATTGCTTCAAAGAGGGTCAAAATGTAGACACTTAAAAATGTCTCGATAGATCACATTGGCTAACTAACATCATTTCGTCCTAAAAACCATCCTCTTTTCGCTTAATTGATTAAATTAGCCTAGCTATTTAATTAAATGACTCATTTTCACCTATTAATCTAATTGACCTAATTATGTTCATTAATCCCCTTTCATGCTAAAATTGTCCTATTAAATTGAGTAAATCAAATTATTTAATTTAATCTATAAAGTCCTCTTATTTAATTAAATAACCCCAAGTTATTCAGTTAAATGTCATCACCTTTTCCCCTTTTCATTAAATCACTTTATTTAATGAATATCATGTAATTCTTCTAAAAATTGAATAATTAACATTGTTTTAATTATCAATTTCTAATAAATCTATTTCCCCCACTTGCAAGGGAATATTCCTCCTTGCACATTCCTCCAAAAGGGGAATATTCTCATGGAATATTCCCTCCCCTTTTGCACAATTAAAAACTTTGTTTTAATTTGCAAAATAACCTTTTTCCTCACCCATATGAATATTCCAAAGAATATTATTTCTCCTCCAATCACTTGAAAAAGGGAATATTCTCGCTTGGCTTCTTGAACAAGCTAAGCTTGTGACCTTTTGAGCAAGTTAGCTTTTGACCTCTTAAACAGGTCAAAAGTGTGTTTGTTTGGAAGGAATGAAAACTCGTGATTAAATCTCATCTTGCATTCTCACCTATTGATGAGAATCCATGATCCATGCCTCCTATTTCCTCCATCCTTGACCATTGATTAGGTTTCTCAATCTCAACCCTCCATTTCTCATTTGCTTTCTTATAAATAAAGCATTATTTGGAGACAAATGGATCCATCTTTCAATTGCAAAGTTATGTTGTTGAAATCACTCACACTCACACTCATACTTTACTCACATTTAGCATATTTTAGTTCATTTTTAATTGCATATTAGCTTTAAGCTTCCATTAATGGCTTCCATGCATTCATCTTAGCTTTTTTTTAAATTAGGGTTTGAATCTTTTAGCTTTGAATTAGCTTAGCTTTTTCATATTTAGATCATTTTTAGCATAAAATCACATTAATTTAGCTTGCATCATAATCAATTTAACGTAAATCATGTTTTCATCCATTTATCACAACAGTTTCATTGATTCTCTTCAATAGAATCGATTGAAACAAGCTCACTGATCATGGGATTGGGAAAGGATCGTTGTTCCACATCAACACGACACCAATTCCAGAACAAGATAAGTTTCAAATGGGGTAGAATAGACATTTCAATGTTTTTATATTTAGAATGCTTCCTTTCAATAAATGTTTAGTTTATCTTTCATTTTAATGATCTTGTTTGAAGATTGAATATTAATGGCTACATTATGCTTCGATTCATCATGGATCAAGAGTGATCGTCCGATACTAATATCCTCGATTGACACAAAAAAATAATTCTTTTGACTCTTGTATGCCTAGAAATGAAAGCAAATATGTAAAAACTAGCTAGGTAATTTGTAGACTAATTTCCCTCTGAATTTTTATGAGTTACAACTCCCTCTTATGATCATTTTTTTTATTTAAGAACGAAATGAAGAAAAATGATGTGGGGGGCTCTCTTTTGCTTCTAGGGTTTTGGACCTAAAAGGAGAGAGCATTTCCTACATTTCAGTCACAAACAAACCTTTGAGATTTCAATGCAAAGGAGATTGAAATTTAAAAAAAGGGAAGGTTCGCGGGTTGAATGATAACTAATGAGGGGTTTACCACCAAGTGTAAACTTGGAAAAGAAAATGTTGGAAAACATAGTGTGATATGAAAAATTAAACTAAATGACTTGAAAATGCAAGAAGAATAAAACATAAAGTTGTAAAATTGTAAGTGTGTACCTAGAAACTTACTAGAGATGGAATGGAGCTCTGAAATCTTGAAAAATGTTGATTTTTAAACCTGGTGGGACTCATTTGCCATTCTAGGAAAATTAGTCCTAGTTCTGGAAAACAATATCAGAGCAAGTTTTGGCCAAATGGGTTTCCAAATCTACAAAGATCTCTAAAAAAATCCCACAGTGGGACTCATTCACCACTCTTGGAAAATGAGTCTAGTTTGGCTTTTCTAGAAATTCAAAGTTCCAATCTGCACTTCTTGATCTACTCTTTTTGTTCCTCCAGGTGTCTGGATTTGAAACCCTAATTTTTGGGGTTGTAAGTGACTTTTTGTGAAGATTTTGACCTTGCAAGTAGGGAGATGATTCCAAGAAGTTTCAAATCTACTTTTCAATCATCTCAAAGCCTTCAAAGCACCTAAATCTACAATCACACAAAGAAAGAGATAAAATGTTGATTGTTAGGGAATAGGGGTTTTCCTTGGTCAAACCCCTTTTAGATAATTAAACCAAAATGATGAAATAAGATAATGAAGCATGAACATGAAATAATGCATTTAGAACTTTGTCATGACGATGGATCTTGAATTGCTACAACAATTGATGAATAATTTTTCCCTTGAATGCTCTTGTGAACTCAACTTGCTATTAAGAATGTTCTCACAAAATTCTTAGGTCACTTGATTGTTTGTTAGGATAAAATGTGTGAAAGAACCTTTTATTTATACTTAATTATGCGAGAATTCTCAAAATTACAACACTACAAACCAACATCAGATCTAGGAGAATGAAATCCCACCAAAAATTTGATTTAAATTTGAATTTTGGTCACACAGGATTCATTCGCCACAAGTGGAGAATGAGTCCCATCTGGCATAATGTATGGGACCAAAAATAAAAAGTGCTTAGAAAGGTGTAAAAACATGTTTGGGACCCAAAAATCTAGGTGGGACTCATTCACCGTGACTAGGGGATCAGTCTCATTTTGTTGTAAAGTGTCCCAGATCACTAAATTTGGGCCACACAAGCCAGAAACACTTAAATTATGATTGGTTACTGATTGGTCTCAGGATTATCCTAAAAAAGATGCAATAAATGAGGCTTGTGGATGCAAAATAGGGCTAATTAAAGCATAAGAAAGCCTAACTATTAATGACAAGCCTAGAGGAATATGAAAGTGTGTTACAACATTTTACAACACTACAAAAGAGCAAAGATTAAGATTAATTATGATTAAAATTATTTTTATTATGCTTAGTTAATTGATAAAACCCTAGAAAAGTGTGAAAGTGTGTTACAACACTTCACAACACTTTTGCAAGGCACCATTAAATTTCATTAGTTCACAAGGGCCCAAGACCTAATGTGAATGTGTTATCCACATTACAACACCAAATCAAGGCAACATTAAGCCAAAATCCACAAAGAGGACCCAAATGAGTGCAAAAACTGTAAAAGGAACCTTTTTTGGATACTACATTTAGCTCCCACTTTAGTGAGAGGATGAACTTACTTCAAACTCACAATAAAGAAGACATTCAAGAGGAATCCAATCATACCAATGCAGATGGTCTAGGATAACAAAGATCAAGGAAGAAGTCAAGCCCCCAGGATCCAAGATCCTAAGTCAAACCAACATAAGCACAAAAGGACATGCACAGGGTGTATGATATGCAGCATCAAGATACATGATCATGCAATGCCAATGACTAAAAGAGAGAAAAACAAGAACAAGTAAAAATAAAAAGGGTGGATCAAGCTTCGGCCATTTTCCAACACGATGTGGATCAAATCTAGGTTGTTTGTCTGAAAAACGCATAACAAAAATCTTGGTTGTTCATTGGGTGAGTAATCCAAAATGGTGAGACACATACAACCGATATGTGCTCACATGCATGGAAGTGGCTATGGGGAAAGTCATGCCTCAAATTGGGCTTCCCGATCAAACCATACCAATGTTATATGTCCTGATAAATTTAATAAGGTGTCACACAAAAATGATTTTTGAGCTTCATGAGACAAGCAAAATTTGTATGCCTGGATCTCATGAACAAATAGGATGGCTCCATAGGCATGCAAGCTATATTATGTAAGGTGGCCATATAATAATTGTTGTAAATGCCAAAAGAGTGTAAGGTATGTTCAAAGGGATTTCACTTAGTTCATGTGAGGTCTTAATAGTAGGGGACATCATACTTAACATCTCCAAGAGAGGATAAAGACAAGGTCGCATCCTGAGGAACATCATACCCAATGCTTCCAAGAGAGGACAAGCACAAAAGGTCTCATCTTGTTTCCAAGAGAGGACAAGTGCAAGGTCTCATCTTGGCGAACATTGTATCTATCATTTCCAAGAGAGGACAAGTCAAAAGAAATATCACATTCTTGGAGGAAATCAAGCTCAATGATACCACCAAGGAGAGGACACCTCGCAAGGAGAAAAAGAAAAATTTCTCAGTAAAATATGAGTGGTGATGTATTCCCCCACTTTAAAGCGGTTACTAACACCATTACTATGAGAAATTTCTTTAAATTAGAAGAAGATATGAAAGGTTATTAAGAAATACCTATGTCAAGTCATATGTTTCTAATAAGCTACATCATGAAAAAGGTAGTATGTCACATGCAAGTCAACTTGAGGCATGTCATCAACATCCCAAGCATGCTATGAGATGTTCTTGAAAGATGGTCAACTAGCCAAAAGAGACAATGACAAGTGACATACAAGGACAAGGATAACTAACCTCTTGCCCCCACTTAGTGCAAGACAAGGGTGAGTCGAATAGGATGAAAATAAGTATCAGTTATAGGAATTAAGTGCTTCAACACAAGTAAGGGCACCACACTCCTTGAGATGTTGGATTTGATTATTCAAAGCCTTACATTCATTAGTAGCATGACCATGAACTCTATGATATGCACAAAATGAAGTCTTGTAGTAAAGTTTCTTTCATGTTCTTGGAGAAAGGGATATCAAGTGATCTTGGTGGAGTCTTGACAAGATACCCTCATGATCAATGGTAGAAGGTCTTCTTGTAGTTTGTCACAAAGATATCTCTTGCTTAGTACAAGATGTCATACCTACGCAAAGACTCTTTAGATTGTGAGATTTTGTTTTCTCCCTTATAGGAGGATGTAAAATCTAATGAACTCAAATAATTAGTGTTTTGCGAGATGAAATTGACATTAAGAAAAGATTTATTTGTTTGTTTCATTTCTTGCAAAGGATAACAACCAAGATCACTAGTGTCTATCAGTTTAGGATGCATTACTATTAAAGTCAGCTTAGAAGAATCTTTTGTAAGAGTGTTGATGTTAAGTGAAGGCTTGTTTATTTCTATCAAAGGACAATAACCAAGACCATGAGTTGTTTATTGTGGGTTAGGCTCTATAGGGACACGAATGCCTTGTTCTTAAGCATGACATCCTTTTCCACTATGGCCAAGTTGTTTCATAAGATCATAACCTTTTCCATAAAGCTTTTTCATTGCTTTTGGATCCAGTGGTTGTTCATAATTAGTTTCGTCAAAGGTTGTGTAATTTGTTGTGTTGTGTTCTGAAGTGGTTGAGGTGGATGCTTTCAAAGGGTTTGTCAAATTTTGTGTTGACATTATTTCTTTTTTGTGTCACTTATTTGAATATTTTTTTATGATCTTGTACTCACCCATGAATGTATGTTTGAAATCTAAGGAACCCCAATCATCTTGTATTTAGCTTCGTGACTTCTTCAATGCATTTTTCTTTGTCTTTTTGTTGCACAGGTTCTACTTGTGTAGTTGGTGTTAATATTTTCAAGGGGGTTTCCTTGTTTTTCTCAAGTTCTAAGACACTATAAGGATCATGATCAATGTCAAGTGTGTACATTGTGTTGTTGTAGACATACTTCATTTTATGATGAAGAGTAGAAGGGACCCCATTCATTGCATGACTCCACAGTCTACCTAAAAGAAGGTTGTATGAAAGATTATTAGGAATGAAATGAATAGGTGTGTCTAGCATTTCTTTTCCAACTATAATAGGAAAAGTAATCACATCGAGTGGTTTCCTTCCAACATTGTCAAGTCCACTAATAGATAAAGAGACCGGTTGAATTTTTTATTTATCCACATGAAGCCTATCCAAGAGGTGTACGCTACACACATTAAGGGCTAAGCCATTGTCAACAATGGTTATCTTTATCCCTATCCTATTGTATTGAGCTATGATTATGAAAACATCATTTTTTTTTTGCACTTCCAAAGGGGGGAGTTCACTTTGGTGGAAAACAATGTCAGCATTTATTCCTTGGATCATGGTTGCTATGTCATTTGGTTGTACACTAGAATGGATAGGAAATGTTTGCAACGTTGTTTGAAGCATGGTGTGATAATTAGGTGAATTCTGAATTAGGTCCCATATTGATATATTTGTAGGAGTATTTTTAAGTTCAACAAGATTGTACTCCTTTCCACTTTGTGGAGATAAACAAGGACCTGGTAAAATAGGATTAGGAAATGGGAGGGATGTTGAAGGTGTTTCTCTTGGTTGTGAATTGTTCCTAGTGTTATATGTATGAGCAATGGTATTATGACTCGGCTATTGTGATAAATTATTCTTAGGTGGGTAAAGGATGAGTTCAAGTTTGTTTTGGGTTTATTGTTTGTGTGATGGTGGGTAAAGGATTAGAGGATTCTTAGGATGTCCCATGGGACATGTAGGAGGTCCAATAGTCAAGGATGATTTAATGGACACTTGCGCATTCATAACCTCGATGGTCTTGGTTTGGTGTATCTCTAATAAAGGGAAATCTAGTATCACTCTTTTACCATCACCCAAGGGAGACACATTACTATTGTTGTAATTTTCTTGTACCATGATCGTCTCCCTAGGAGGAGAGTTTTTAGGAGAACTACAAACCAAATTCTCTTAACATTCAAGGATTGGTTCTTCTAAAATTACTTCACAACAAGTAGGGGAATGCTCAATGGTTGGATTTTCTTTCTCAATAAGTGTTTCCCTAGGTGAAGGGGGACAACTAAGATTCTCATGACTTTCATCAATCAAAGTATCTTCTTGACAATGAGGAGAGATACGAGGGGAAGGACAAGTATTATTTTCATGATTATTTATGATTTTATTCCTTTGTTCCTTAATATCTTCCAAAATAGGATAAGTAGGGGAAGGATCGTAAAGAGTGTTGTTATAGACCTTAAAGATTTGATCATCTAAGACCAATCTATCATCCTCATCATTTGCAATTTCATTCTCTTCCACTAAATTATTCTCACAAGAAAAGGGGGAATGAAGATTAGGAAATGTGTCTATGATCTTATTCTCTTGTGCTATAATATCTTCCCAAATGGGATGAGGAGAAGGACAAGCAAGATCTTCATGATTCTCAATGATTGTACCTTCTTTTGCCAGGATACCTTCATCACTAAATGGAGAGGTATAGGGTGAAGAAAAATTATGATCATCATTATTATCTATGTTTGTATTCTCTTCTATCACATCATCCTCACAAATAGGATAGATAGGAGGGGGTGTCTATTTAAGGAAAGCATTAACATTTTCACTCTCTTGCGCTAAGCGACTCTCATAGCTAGGGAATACATTGAATGCATGAGTAACATGCTTATTGACTAACTTTTTCTTTGCAAACTTGGTGAAGATTGAAACTAAAAATTTTGAAAATAAATCTATGCAAACTTAAAATGCAATGCCAGGACTTAAAATGAAATGCATTTTTCAATTTTCAAGCAAGATAATTTTTTGATTACCCTATGCAATGATATGAAAATGGAATGTTGTGAATGCAAATTTCAAATGAAGCAATACATGAAATGGACTAATTTAAGCTAGATTTAGTGAAATGCATGTAACAGAAAGCCAACCCAATTAAACAACTAACCAATGGCAACAAACAGAAGCTTAAAAACAAGGTTTTTAGTGTTATAAAAGGTTGTTACAAATCTGTTTTGGGACTAAATCGCCCAAGGTGGTGAATGAGTCCCAGTAGGAATTTTTTTCAAAATTTTCTAGAATTTTCAATGGATTTTGATCATTTTTATGTTGTATGATGTGTAACCTAAGTACAAATGCAATTTTTAGATGATTTGCAATGATTTGAGATGCAAAAATGTAACCTATATGCACTTTCACTAATGTAAAGTTAATGCAAGCTAAATCTAGGATGATGATGGACACCAAATCATAAAAGAAAGTGTTCTAAATGCAATTTCACCAAAATGAAATGAAGAAATATGATGTGTGGGACTCTCTTTCAATTCTAGGGTTTTGGACCTAAAAGGAGAGAGACCATTTCATACATTTCACCCAAGAACAAACCCTTGAGATTTCAATACAAAGGAGATTGAAATTTGAAAAAGGTAAGGTTCTACAGATTGAATGATAACTAATGAGGGACTCACCACCAAGTGTAAACTTGGAAAATAAAATGTTGGAAAAAATAGTGTGATATGCAAAATTGAACTAAAGGACTTGAAAATGCAAGAGGAACAAAACCAAAAGTTGTAAAATAGTAAGTGTGCACCTGGAAACTTGCTGGAGATAGAATGGAGCTCTAAAATCCTAAAAATGCCAAATTTTAAACCCGGTGGGACTCATTGGCCATTCTGGGAGAATTAGTCCCAATTCTGGAAAATTGTACTAGAGCAAGTTTCAGCCAAATGGGTATTCAAATCCACAAAGATCAATATGGATGGTGTATGAGCTCTGTTAGGGTTTTGTGTTTTCTGCGGTCACCCTTTTGCATCATACTACGCATCCTACGTAGGATAACCCTCTTGTGTGTACCGCCTCATTTACTACAGTTTCTTGTTTTAATATGCCTTCAACTGGCTCTAACCCAATAGTTCATGCTAGTGTTAGTGGTTCGATGATGATAATCAATGGCTCCTCCTCTGAACAAACGTCCTGAAAATTTGTTCAAAAAGTCTTTCACGAGGTAAGTGCTCTGATTCACCAGCTGATGTGGTTTTGCCTTTACCAAATTTTGATATTGCCTATCAATGGCTTGAGTAGTACACCCTTGTTGGGTATTTTGTTGGGAGAACTCCCCCTGAAAGTGTTCTTAAAGATTGGGTTAACAAGGCTTGGGTCCCTCATGGGGTCCGCCTTGATATGGTCCAAAATCTAATCAAGGGTTTCTTTTTGTTCTGATTTGCGGAGGTCAATCATGTGCAGGCCATCTTAAGCCATGGGCCATGTTATGTCTAGTCCTCTCTATTAGTTTTTCAAGCATGGAATCATGACTTTTATGTCTCAGACAAAACCAATTTGTGGGTCCTAGTCTGGATTGAATTTCCTAGTCTACCTTTGCCTTGTGTGTCGTTTTCAAATAGTATAGCCTCCTCACTGGGGAAGGTTATTTGCATTGAGCCAGATAGGTTCTTTCAGGCCTCCCCCCAAAAGAGGGTTTGTGTGGAAGTTTCCCTTTCCAAAGATTTAAAAGACTCCATTGATATCCAAATTGGAGCTTTCTGCCACATCCAGAAGGTCGCCTATTTTAATCTGCCCAACACATGCTATATGTGTTAGTTAGCGAACCACACGATAAAGGACTACCCTTTAGCAGTGCCTTGTACACCTCTACCACGAGATGCTAAAAAGCCTCTGTCGGTGGCTACATCTATTGCCAAACCTAATGTGAAATGGACTACGGTCACGAACTGAAAGAATAAGTCCACTGGTTCTGGGTCGAGTCTTGTGACCTATGAGCCAGTGAAAGATGTTTCAAACCCTTCTGTGAAGGGGAAAGAAGCTCTGGTTGGAGCTTATTATGTTTTGCGGTAGCCTAGGCCAAAGGATATGCCTCGATCGGTTGCTATCATGTTAACACAACCAAATGTGGCTTCACAGCCGAAGGTGGCTTCTCCTATGATAGGAGTTCACAGGCATTCTTGCAACCCTTCCCCTTCTAGGGATGAAGGGGAATATGTTCATGAAAAATGGAGGATGTCCTCCTCTTCCATTAAGATTGGATTAGTTCCAACAGAGTTTTTACAGAATCGTTTCTCTTCTTTGAATGAAGAGGAATCGGGTTTCGAAAACATGGAGGAGTTTCACTCATGAAGTTCCTTTCATGGAATGTTTGAGGTCTAACAGACCTCTCCAGAATGTACTCTATCATGGATACCTTTTGCAAGTACTCTGGTGTTGAAGTGCTTTGTCTCCAAGAAGTTAAAATTTCCAGTTTTTTGCTTGTTGCGGCTAGTCATTCTATTTGGCCAGCCAGTAAAATGTTTTGTACTACCCATGATGTTGGGCATGGTGAAGTTGTCATCCTTTTGGCCCCACGGTGGCACTCCTTTATGGTTGACCACGAATCTGATCCCACTCATCGGATGGGTATTCAAATATGCAAAGATCAACATGGATGGTGTATGAGCTCTACTAGGGTTTTGTGTTTTCTGCGGTCACCCTTTTGCGTCATACTGTGTAGGAAAACCCTCTTGTATGTACACTCACATTTATTGTAGTTTCTTGTTTTAATATGCCTTCAACTGGCTCTAACCCAGTAGTTCTTTTCGGTGTTAGCAGTTCGATGATGATAATCAATGGCTCCTCCTCTGAACAAAATCCTTAGAAATTTGTTCTAAAATTCTTTCACGAGGTAAGTGCTATGATTCACTAGCTGATGTGGTTTTTCCTTTACCAGATTTTGATACTGCCTGTCAATGGCTTGAGAAATACACCCTTGTTGGGTATTTTGTTGGGAGAACTCCCCCTGAAAGTGTGCTTAAAGATTGGGTTAACAAGGCTTGGGTCCCTCATGGGGTCTGCCTTGATATGGTCCAAAACTTAACCAAGGGTTTCTTTTTGTTCCGCTTTGTGGAGGTCAATCATGTGTAGGCCATCTTAAGCCATGGGCCCTAGTATGTTCGATCGTTTCTATTAGTTTTTCAATCATGGACTCATGACTTTGCCATCTCGGATGACACCAAGTTGCGGGTCCTAGTCTGGATTGAATTTCCTAGTCTACCTTTGCCTTGTTGTGTTGTTTTTGAATAGTATAGCCTCCTCACTGGGGATGGTTATTTGCATTGAGGTAGATAGGTTCTTTCAGGCCTGCCCCCAAAAGAGGGTTTGTGTGGAAGTTGACCTTTCCAAAGATTTAAAAGACTCCATTGATATCCAAATTGGAGCTTTCTGCCACACCCAAAAGGTCACCTATTTTAATCTTCCCAACATGTGTTATAGGTGTCAGTCAACAGACCACAAGATAAAGGATTTCCCTTTAGCAGTTCCTCGTACACCTCTCTGCCACGAGATGTTGAAAAGCCTCGGTCGGCTGCTACATCTGCTACCAAACCTAATGCGAAATGGACTACAGTCACGAATCGAAAGAATAAGCCCACTGGTTCTGGGTCGACCACGGGTTTGATCCCACTCAAGTTGATCTTTGCAGATTTGAATACCCATTTGTGCAAGTACTCTGGTGTTGAAGTGCTTTGTCTCCAAGAAGTTAAATTTTTTGGTTTTTTGCTTGCCGCGGCTAGTCGCTCTATTTGGCCAGCCAATAAAATGTTTTATACTACCCAAGATGTTGGGCGTGGTAGAGCTGTCATCCTTTCGGTCTCATGGTGGCACTCCTGTGTGGTCGACCACGAGTCTAATCCCACCTAATCATCCGATCCTCTTCTCAACATTGATAATCATTCCTGGGATTATTAATGTCTGGCGCTTCTAATGATGTTGTGGAACGCTCTTTGACTGGGCGCTGGATTCGCCGATTCTTTACCAGCTTGCCATTCTACATTGCGGGGACTTCAATATGGTAGAAATGGAATTTGAAAAAGATGGCACTTTTCCATTCAAATGGATAGCTAGGGAAAGGGAGGTGTGGTTTTACATGCGCAATAAATTGGGAGTTTTTTATCCCAATATTGGTCACCGCCATTCTCATTCTCTCTGGCACACTTGGTGCAATTACCGAGCTGGTTCTGATAGAATATTTAAGTGCCTTGATCGTGCCATGATCTCGGCACAATCTTTTTTCTCATTTGACAGCTCCTCTCTCCCAGTTAAGCCGTTAGTTGATGTGACTTTGTCAAATCATTTCCCCATTTCTTTTTGCATTGAATAGGAGACTCGACAACCTAGTACATGTAAAACTCAATTTTTTTTTAACACATCTTTACTCTGCCACAATCCTACCCTAGCCCACATTCATAGACTTTGGAATTTAGAGTGCAGGCTAGCTCATCATACATACTAGATTTGTTGGTGGAATGAGGCTATCATCCACACGGCTAGATTTTTGTGCATTTATGGGTGCCAGCTAGCTATTTTTCACCGACGGTCTTATGAGGCTACCACCACTAACTTCTGTGCTGTCTCCGAGGCTTTGGCGGCCAACCCATTTTCTCCTTCCTTACAAGTCATGGTGGTGGAGCTAAGGCACAAGAAACAAATTTTTGATAGTTATGCTACTCAAGGAGTGCAAATCAAAGCCTGGTTACATTGGCTAAAAGTTGGTGATCGTGCCTCCAAAGAGTTTTTCTTGGCTTTGCATGCTAGGCACTCATCCCTAGGCATTAAAAAAATAAAAGATGGTGCTCAGGTGCTCTTTGAGCTGCTTGACATTCTCCAAGCCTTTGTGCATCATTACGAGAAAATTTTCACTGCACAAGAAGTCATGCCTGTGCGATAACAAGCCCTTTAGGATTTCCTTGCTATTGTGCCAAATAAGCTTTTTTTATCAGTTGATGATCTCAAAGAGGTTTTTTACTCCATGGCTGATGATAAAGCCCCGGGAATTGATGGTTTCCCTTATGAATTCTACAAATCCATGTGGAACGATATTGGGCATGATTTGCATCAAGTTTACTTAGAAGCTTTTCACTCTAATTCCCTGAGTAACTTAATCAATAAAGGTAACATAAAATTCATACCTAAACTAGGTGACCTAGAAGACATCTATAATTGGAGACCTATCACTCTTCTTAATGTCTCCTACAAGATTATCACCAAGGATTTGGCTCTTAAAATCCACCATCTTCTACCTTAGATTGTGCACCCGGAACAAACTGGGTTCATCAAATCCATATTTATTTTGGATAATATCATTGTTGTTTAGGAAGGCATGGAATGGGCCAGATGCTCAAACCAAAAAGTCATGTTCATTAAGATTGGCTTTGCCAAGGTTTATGATCGCATTGAATGACCATTTATTCTTGCTATGCTGTAAGCCTTGGGTTTTGGGACCAATTTCATTCAATCTATTCAAATGCTCTTTGTGGATGCCTCAGCTTGTAT